>UYYA01005049.1:0-43938 GCA_900624975.1 Angiostrongylus costaricensis
AGTATTTTCCAGACCATCTGAAGATTGAGCAGCTCAAGCATTCTTTTAAGAGTGCCATCAGGTGCTCTATCCTGAAGCCAGTGGTAATTTGCCCCAGTGGTAGAGACGGTGATTGCATGAGCTCGGGTATAGTTTATCTGATCTCCTGTAAGACGTATGGTGACGAATACATTGGCGAAACGGGTAGACCCCTCTGTCTCCGCATGAAAGAACACCTAGCCGGCAAAAATAGACCAAATACCCCGCTAGGCACGCATAGGACCCAGAGACATGACGGGGACGACTTCGAAGTAAGTGTCACGATCCTCGCACGCGAATCAAGAACACAGGCGCGAAAAACTCTCGAGGCACTCTGGATTAATTCCAGAAATCCGAAAATGAACCGCAGCGAAGAATGCCTCATTATCACGCGTGTTATAGGGCAGTATATAAAACTGCTTTTCTGATGTGAGGGGCACATTATACTTTCACGTGATTTCTGTGCGGTTGGTCTCTACGTGACAAAGTGGAAACCTCATAGGAAGCGGTGAGTGTGCAAAGCTGTGTCCAAAGTGATTGAAATCTTGGTTTGGGGTTTCTTTGTTTGGTTATGGAGGCGTCTGGCCGAGTGGATTGCTATCAACTTGACCTTTCCAGGCTCTGAAGAAGGCGAAATCCGCCGAAACGTCAGCTTAATCGTGAACAAAGAATAGTAACATCTCGCGTTTGCTCAACAAAAATACGAAGAAAATCACTTGATCAATGCCGAGGTTAATAGAAAGTCGGTCGTGGCATTTACAAAGATTACCGTTTTCCAGATATCAAGCACCTTCGTGATGTGATACCAAACGAACAAGCAGGACTTCGACAGGGGATTTGCTGCAGCGACCACATCGTTGTGTCGTGTGACGGATCATGGAATTCTCTAGGGAGTGCCATTTGCGTCACGTTTTCACACAACGAAATATGGTTCAACAGGGTGGAAGCATGCAGTCCTACCAGAGCTCGTCTACCGAGGGGTGGACCTGACCTACGTAGAAACTCTATTTGACTGTTGTCGGAACTGCATCCCGAAAATGCAGTTTTTCATTCAGCTCCTCACTATTCCGAGGCAGACACGATGCTCAATGAGCTAAACTAGATGAGAGAAAATATTGGACTGCACAGAAACAGGGCAAAAACCTGTTTCATAGAAATCTCATGGTGCGAAAGCGAAAAAATCGAACTGCATGGTGCTCTTAATAGACAGACCATCTCGCTGATGTACCTCGACGCTCAGTGAACATGAAGAACCAAATGAAGCACAAATTATGCAGAAAAGAAGACCAATACGGATCGCATTCGAGCCACTCACAGAAGCCACCGACTATCCAAGCTCTTCAAATTTGTGCATACCTTTTCGATTCCAAGAAATCTGCGCGCCACTCACAAAACGCTTGGAAGGTATCTTCCAAAATTTAACCTCCCCTTACAACGTCCAACTGGAGTATTCAGTTCAGGACTCTTCGTGATATGGGAGACTAAAGTACATATACTATAATGAAACCGTGGTGGGCTTGCCACATAGTATTGGGAACAGGTGACATGTGGATAAAAAGAACAGTGGAGTGTTCTCTAAGAGAATACAGATATTCTCTTGGAGAACCACCCGAGTTATGGGCGAAAGCGTTCAGGTGAAGTCAACCAGCGAGATTCACGGATGAAAACGATTTCAGAACTACCGAATGGGTTTCGAGAACATCACCATGTTCGAAACAAAGCACCATCAAGAACGACGCCAGCTCGAAAGAGAAACGAGTGGGAATTATGTTGAGGCCCGCACAACCGGTGAAGAGAAGCCATCGAATAGTCCAAGTAAGTTTTGGGTCATTTTGTAGCGTTATTTTTGCACTTTTATGTTTTCATTGCAAAACCATGTTATCGGACAAAGCTTATATTGTCTGCATTTCTTCAACTAAGTCTATCACTTTTTATCTTAATTCTTATCGGAGTTTCGATTCGGTTACCTTGGCATCCTGTCTAATGACGATCTTTAGAAATGGCGTGACCCGTTCGACTTCTTTACGCCATGCCTGCGCATCGATGTCGCTGTGTAGAATTGCTTGTTTAGGATGATCCTGGAAGTAGCAGATGGCAATGGAGAACCAGTCGCTTTACACAGTGAAGCAAAAAGTTTCAGAAAATGAGCGGTATTAGTCAGGGTACTGTCGACCATCGCGATCTGTACACTAACAATTCTTTGGGTGTTTCTAAACTACAATTTCCTTTTCCTCGTCGAACCATCAAGAAACTGACTGGCATACATGTCCGGTCTCTCTATCACAAGCACTGTTTGTATCAGTCTTGTTTTTTTTTCTTTCACTAGAATGAACTAAATGTATGAAAATTCTTGTTGTATAGGTGTACTTGTAGAAACTTTACAACTGAAGGAGACTGGGCTTACCAACGCTTTTTGCACGTTAACGTTTACAGAAACCTCTGTAGAGTAAGTCAACCTGCCCACATCTTTAAACCTCTAAATTGCAATATTTTGACGTATACGTGAACTTATAAAATCGTTACAATTGGGGTGAAACTGGTTATCCTCACTACCTGTACTTCAATGTTTACATCAAGCTCTGCTGACTAAGTCGACTTACTCTTATTTGAAATATTTCCAAAAGTTCAAGAGCAACCGCAAAAGAAAAGATGTTTCTTACAGAAACCTATTTTAAACGTTGTATTTTATTAATACATTTGAAAGGAAAGTATACTTCTGGTTCGTTGTAAAGTGGAGTCGATAAGTCAACGTAGACTCCTTCGTCTTCGTCGATGTAGTCTTCTTCAGCAGTCTAAAAATTGAACTGTGATTCACCTAACTGGGAGATAGTTTCTGAAAGGCGGATCACTAAAAAACTTGTCACTTCGACTTTATGGGATTTTTCGAAGTTCATCACGGCAGGAAATCCACATCAAATCCACGAAATTGAACAGTCATTTAAAGTTAGCTTGTGTTCAGGAAAGTGGTAAGTTCATCGATGTTCATGGAATCTAATGGAGCGAAGGTAATAAAAAATAAGGGATAAAGCTTTCAACTTTGATTAGTACCTAAGAGATGCGCCATGCGTCCGACTTCATTCAACGTTTGAAGATGATTGAATGCATATCTGGTCTCTACAATGACTCAAGCTGGCCTACCAATGTATCAAGCCGGCGCTGCTATTCTCCCAGACAAGTCTGGTACCAATTTGCCGACCTCGAAGGGATGAAAGCTTGGTGGGTCATGGACGCGAGGATCGATTCCACGTGTGCGTTGCAGGGCGCCTCCGACCATTGGGTCACACGCGAAACAAAGGTATCTCCCAAAATTGATTCTATTTCTTTCTAAGACTATTGACTTCCCTTTGATAACAAAACATCTTGTCGTTGCAGTCATGCAAAGGAATTTTCAGCTTAAACCTTTAACGTCGTCTAATCGTTAATGTTCAGCGATTCTCAGGCCTTATGTTTTTAAAGTCTGAGCAGTTCCAATATGATTACACATGAACAGCTGTTAATTAAATCGAAAGGCATTGCTACAGAACGCTACCAGTTATGAAAAACTTTCGTTTTCATACCTCAGATGAGCTGTCGTCTTCTTCATCTTGATCAACAGCGATGTCGTCTTCTTCCCTTTCCGGTGGAATCATTCTAGAAAAGTAGAAGGAAGTTTATTTCGACGTTTTCGGCAAGTTCTTAGAGAGCTAACTTTTCCCAATGAAAGTTGACGTGAATGAGCGCCGCATCGGCGAGAGTATCCAGTACAAACAAAACAGCTTCACCAGCTCCTGACTTGAGCTTATTAGCAGAAAACTCTATCGATATATCCTGAAATCGACTGGCTAACCATGTTATAAATTCTATAAAATAAAAAAATAATATAAAATAAAATAAAAAAATAATATAAAATATAAAACCAGTTATAAATTCTGTATTCGCAAATGATAAGAGCCACTTGTACTTCAACATTTTCTCCTCACTGCAAGAGAATTACTCAAAAATTAGTGCTACGGAGGAAATGACTATTCGGTTATGTGATAGTAGCCGATTGTCAATACTTTTCTACATAAGTGAGCTGAGGTTGGAATGATAATATTTGTTCGGTTAACGTTTCGACGTCCTCGTTTTATTCGTACGATTAACAAAATATTGGCGAAAGACTAGAGGGAGGCAGAACGTCAACATCTGTCCTGTATAGAATGATACGGCCGAGAGAGGATACTTCATTCGACGGCTGCTCTCTCCACCGGATTCGGCTCAATGCAAACAACGAACACCCAAGTCACGCGCGCGACCATCTCTGGATCAGCGACTCCGATCGAAGCGGCTCTGAAGAAGTCGAAGACGTCGAAACGTTAGCTGCAAAATTATTTTCGTACCGACTTCGTGTTGCTGCAATAATCCAGAAAAGTATTGATTGTCTTTGCCTGCCTGGGTTCAATGCGGGTAGGTTTTTAAGATTCTGCCGATAACTTTTTTAATCATTAAAGCACTTGAAGAGTTGAATGTATGAAAAACCTGTATAAAATGTCTCATTAATGTCGCATTTTATCGATTTATCAATTTTTTACGTAACGAGACATCACGTATTTTGCGGGTCCCAGCAGTTCTTTCATTGATTTCGTTGTCACGTAGCGTTCATCCATAAAACCCTTGAGAGAAGGAAAGGGGCTTCAGCTTCTTCTGGGGCAATCAACACCCAGTCTTGAGATAGTTGTATTAGAAAAGTAACACAAACATTGATTTGGCCACACGTTCAGAAGAGCCACAACATCTTGGTCGACGAAATCCAGCTTGCTTAATAATTTTACTACTAGGAGCCTGGATTACAAACAATGAGGAATGGGCGACATTGAGCGGTAGAACCCTTGCATATCACTATGACATAAGACGCATCTTGGCCGAGAAAACTCCGTCTTTGTGGATTTTATGCAGACTACTTAGAGTTGTAGAATAAGTGTCAAAAAGTTGAAATTGCTTTACCAAACTAACCATGGTTTCCAGTTTGAAAGTGAGCTTGGTATTTCCTTCTGCAATCTCAAAAAAATTCTACGTCATGGCAGAACCCAGCGGTCGAGTATACGTGCCATTGCTATAGGCAAAAACAATGAAAATTGTGGGCTTTCCATCAGAGTGTGGTTCTTTCCCTTCTTATTGAAAATGGGATCCCATTGATAATTTTCAGCACGAATTGAAACAATTTAACACGAATTTGTTACAAAAATCGTTTTGGGTGGAGCTTCGGCATCTTCCTCTTCTCGAGATGGTTCGTTTCAGTTGTCCACAGCAGTCCATCACTGCGGTGTGCGGTGAGTCACTATGGTCGCATCGAGTCGAATCGAGTCGGGCGAAACTGTCGAAGCAGTGGTCAAAATGAAAGGTTCTTTTCGTTATAACAACTTCATTCAGGGTTTCCAACATAGCTTAAGAAAAACTTAAAAGTAAAAAAAACTTAAAAGTCGAGAATTAAACAACGAATGGGTTAAAATGGCAAAAGCGGCTGATTTAAAAGCATCCTTATCTCTCAACTCAGAACTGGCTTACCACCATGTCATGCCTTGTACTTACTTATCAAAACTCATAAGTTAGTATCTAGTGATGATATTCTGTGACTTCCAATCCACTGTTATTCAAGGTTGGACGTATCATTAACCGTGCAGACGCGCTAGCAAATAGAATAACGTGGTTTTAACCCAAATACTTAGGCAGTTGTTAAAACACATTCCAGCTCATCTAACGAATACCCAGATGCACTAGTATGGTTACGTAACGCGTGTCCTAACTGTGCATATGCGATGGAGCCCATCGACGTCACTGCCTTTATACAAAGTTCTCGAACAACTCTGCTATTCAAGCCATATTCAAACTCCTTATACAACACGAAGGAGCAATAAACACTTGTAGCTCCACTATTTAGCAGGTGATGGACTTCTTAAAAGAGCGCCTAACCGACTCAGTCTTCAAAAGGTCCGGAAATATTGTGCACAAATGAGAGGGTTGACAATGGGACAACGACTGGCTCCAAGCCTTGCCATTATGTTTAAGGTGGAAGCACCACTAGTCGATCTCTGGCTATTGCTCGACTGCGGATATATGGGTGATTGCTTTGTTATTTGCTCAATACAGAAAGTTTTGAGTTGTTTTGACTGTTTTGAGTTATTGAATGAACAGTCAGGGAACATGAAGCCTACCCGAGAGAAGTCGAAGGAAAACTGACTATCATTCCTGGGCCTCCAAATTAACTTGTCCGAAAACGGCTACAATACGGAATGGTGCAGAAAGCCATGTAGTAAAATTACTGGTTCATGACCTGTCCTCTCTCCTTTCACATGCAAAAATGGCACTTATAAGAAACATGCTTTGAATATCCACGAGTGTGTGCACGGGAAGAGAGCAGAAAGAAGAATCTCTGAAAGTGGGACTGCAAATTGACATTTCAAATAGCTACGAAAGTGTAGCTCCTCGGGATAGGTGTAGAGGAAAACGCAAGCCCGCAAACGATAATTCTAGCGAGCATAATGCCTTGTTCATCCCACTCTTCATATTAAGCGAAATAAGTGTGGCTATAGAACATTGCTTAAGAAGGGCCGGTCTAGAGAATTCAGTAACAGTGAAAATACCACCGAACACTATTAGGCGCCGGCTAGTTCGCAACCGCCTGTACGACCGCCTGTGGACACTATAGAATTGCATAATATGCTCTAACGTTAACGATGATTACACGAGCTCGGTTACAGTACACCTGATTTCTTGTAAAGCGTGCGGGGATGAATACATTGTTGAAGCGGCTAGACTACTCTGAGCTCGTTTAAAAGAATATCTTGTTGGCAAACTAAAGGTTAAAGTTAAATGCTCCACTAAACGCGCATAGAACACAGACACACAATGGAGAAGATTTTAACTTAGAAGTTATCCTCACCGCACTTCAATCCAGAACATCAGCGCGGAAAATTTTCGAAGCATTCCGGACAAATTCCATGGAGCCGAAAATGAACAGCAGGGAGCATGCTTCTCAATCAAGCGCGATTTTACACAGTATTTGAGACTGATATTTTAATGTGAGTGGCACATTACGCTTCAATGTAAACTCCATGCGGTTGATCCCATCCTGACATGCTCAGTGGAAGACTTATAGAAAGTAGTAAATGTTCTGGAAAAGTTATTTTGCCTTCAATGCGATTGAAATCTTAGTTTAGCACTTCCACTGCTTGGTTATGAAGGTGTTTGGCTGGGCAGATTGCAGTCAACTTGACCATTCCAGGCTGTAAAGAAGGCGAAATCCGCCGAAACGACAGATTATTTGTAAATAAAGAATAAAGTAACAACCTCGTATTTCTTCGTAAAAAAAACAGCAAATATTTTGCTTCGAATTTTTGCTTAAAAAACTGCTAATGGAAATTCTTGTTTTCCAATAAATTTCGAGAAGCTCTACTTCTAATTGCGACATAAAAAGGATAAAGGCTAAAGCTCCCGGCGTTGATCAATCCTAGAGGAATAGGCTGTGCATTCTACTTCATTCAGCATCGTTTGGAAGTGATTGATTGCTTATCTGGCCTTTACGATAACTTGCGGTGGGCTACCGATGTATCGAGCCAAAGCTGCTATCCTCTCAGACAAGGCTGGTACCAATTTGCCGGTCCCGGAAGGACGAAAACTTAGTGAGCCATAGGTGCCGGGATCGACTCGAGGTGTGTGTTGCAGGGCGTCTCCGATCACTGCGCTACATGAGCCCTTTTAATCACGGCATATATGTTGAAATTCACTCACATTCGCTCTTAAATGTGCCATAATTCCAGCTACTGTCGCATTCGGATCGTGAGACTGAAAAAGTGTTACGAGGAAAACAGAAACAATAAGAGCTAAAAATGCAATGTTAATTTTGCGAGTTAAACTGTTAAGGAATGGAGTGTTAAGCTTTCGTCGTTGATCATTCGCTTAATGATACACCTTTTAATCAACTTCACTTAACATCATAGAGGTGATTGAATGTGAATTTGGCCTATAGGGGAGTTTTATCTCCTATTGATCTATAAATTTAGTGCTTTTTTTTAATCCTCCGGGGCATCTGGTACTAAATCGCTGATTCCGTATTGATAGAGAAGCTTGGCCTAGGTTGGGCGAGAGATTGAACCAACCGGCACGTTTGTATTTTAGGACATCTCTGAAACTCTATTCTTTCATTTATTTTACATTTCATTTATTCTTTGTTTATGTCATCTTTTATTTACTTCAAGATCTATCTAGTTCTTGTTTATTTGGTTTTTATAACGGCCTGTTATACACTTGAACTTGTCGATTTTAGTCGAGAAGGAAATGTTTTATGGACTGAAGATTATTTGTAAATGGTCGGCATTGGCATCACAGAGAGGTCTCTTTTAAATGAAACACTGGTGCAGAATTTCTGCTCGTGTAAAGAGGACACACTGCTAGAAGCTAAAATTAACCAAACTTTCGACGTGTTTCTCTCATGAATTCAGTAATGTTTATGTACCTTTGGTAATTTTGCCTATGTTTTATTGGCGACAAACCATTTAGTTCAGTTATACCAAAAGTAAGATAACAACGAGAACTGTACTTACCTCTTGTGGCATTTCATAGGCTTCGTTGCCGGCGATCCTTATCAACCATGCAGCTAACGAGGTGAACATAAAGTACTGCTCACCAACATTTGTTGAATTCACAAAATAGTGCCTAAAACTGAGCATAGGCAATAGTAGTAAAAACAGTAAAAACTATCACAATCGATAAAAATATTATGGTGGGACTCGTGCAGTGATCTCGTTCACCACGATAATGGTGCCGGTTCGACCCCACACCAGGCTCGTCAATCCTTCCCTACGAGGCTGCGAAACTGGTACCAGACTTGTCTGAAATCAAGTAATTTCCTTCAGTCTTTGTGGCAACGCCCATAGATGACTATCCCAAGGCACTAGAGTGAATAGATTAGAGACGTCATGCAATATACGCATAGTCGTTGGCTCAACCTCCACCTCACGGGTCAACCAAGACCCCAATATCTGTGGAGAACCTATTTGGGAGAAGCTCCTCATGATTCATGAAGATGATTGAGTGCCTCTGGTGGGTCCGGGAGTGCTCTAATAGCGCTTCAGGATTTCAGCGAAATCTATTCGAGCAACACTTGACGACATTCATGAAGAAGAAAAAACCCTCAACTAGCAGTCAAAGCAAATTCAGTGGCCGGTACAAGGAACATAGGATAAGCAACTAAATAAAATAAGTGTTGGGATCTTTCAAATATATTAAAGTAAACAAATGTTCACGTATCCAAAGTAGGTTCTATGCACTTTGTGGACCTGTAAAACTCTGGAAAAATGGGCTAAGAATAGGAAGTGGTAGAACAATTCTTTCATACTGATGAAATGATAACGTAGCAACATTTACGTCGAATAAAAGTAAACTTTCGAAAAATATAAGAAAGTAAAGTAATGAAATCACTCCTATGGAGTTTTAGAAAGAAGCAACAAAACGATGGCAAAAGTTCGAAAGACCGACTATCCATGAATCTCGAGATAAATAGTTGATATAAAGTGTAAAGCTCTTGGCGTTGAACAATCCCTCAGGAATGCGCCACATACTCGATTTCATAAAGTATCGTTTGGAGGTGAACGAATGCATATCCGGCCTTTACAATGACTCGCTGTGGCCTACCGATGTATCGAACCAGTGCTGCTATCCTCCTAGACAAGTCTGCTACCAATTTTCCGACCTTGGAGGGATGGAGGACTTGGAGGGTCATGGGCCCCGGGATCGATTTCACGTGTTGCAGGGCGCCTCCGACCACTGCACCACACGCGTTCCCTAAATAGTTGACCTTATAAACTAATTCTGTTAAGCTGATGCGAGGTTGCTATAAGTTTTCGTTGCTTGTTTTGTTGTTTTTGTTGGCCATAGACCAACAACACTAACAACAACGACAACGAAAATTTATACCAACCTCGCATCAGCTCAACAAGATCAGTTTATAAGAGCATATAAATAAATGAGAAGAGTTTTCAGAGAGAAAGTGAAATGGAAAGACAACTAAGATAATTTGTGCACTGCGCAAAATCTATAGGAATGAATCAATCACATGGATGGCGTAATGTTGCCACAATATTCATTAGACTAACCTGTGAACTGGTTTAAAGGCCGTGTTCATCTTGAGAAATCCTTCCTCGTAGTTAAGAAGTTTAAGCTTATCAACAAGGTCTTCGTTTTTGGTATATGGCTCGTAAAGTTTTCCTGGACCATCTACAAGCTCCTGCTGCGGCTTCTCATTCTCAGTATCTTCCATTTTCTGAAGATATGCTGTGCAGTACACTATTATTAAAATATTTTGGTAGTGAATACATAAAACGAAGCAGTTCGTGCTTCACCGATTGGGTTAGAATCGAACGGATTTAACCATTTTCACCTTGCTGATTCAATGGCTGAAAACATAGAAAAGGAGTAGAAAGTTGAAGCTTGCACTATGTAAATCCATGATTAGTGGAAAATAAGGTCGAAATGGTTGGAAGCAATAGAAAAATTCGACTACTATTTGCTTCACTGGCAGCGAAGAACGGGTTATTTGTCCTGTTAGGTTGCTATAGCGACAAAGGGACTCCTTCGATTTAAGGCTCGTATTATTTTTGATACCTGAATAAAATTGACAAGACTTTTGACAAAAATCCTAGGAAAACATAAGCACGAACGAAATCAACAAGTAGATGGGATGATTTGAATATATAACTAAGTAGACTAGCTGAGAGAAACGCAGGTCAAAGGCCTCCTCCGTGGCACAGTGTGCAATGCGCGAACCCCCGGAAAGGGAAATAGTGGTTCGATCTGGCCCAGAGTCAACGTTTGTGTTTATAGGACATGCATATTACCACGAAGTTAGTATCAACGAATATCTCAGCATCGTTGTGGCTAACTGGATGGACATTTAAGAAAAAGTGCACGAAATGTGCCTGTGAAAAGAAAAATGCCCTGAACGGCGATTTCGTGCATAGGAATGATAGTGTTGAAAATGGTTTTTTTCATCGAATAGTAGAGGACCTGTTGCAAGAGTAGAATTTCTCTCCTATTGATGAAAAGTTGGACCTCTTTATGCAAAGCTTGCAGTGCAATGGTTGTTGCTGCTTCTGAGTTACAAGAAAATAACGCGCATTTTATTCCAGACAAGTGTTTTGCCGCAGTACCAACCATTCACAAGTTTCTACAAATCTTTTAGCCGGTGCGTCCAGCGTAGCTGTTAGAGGCGTCCTGCAACCCACATGGGTTCGACTCCGCGCCCCATGCTCGGCAAGCTCTCCATTTTTCCGGAGTGCAAATTGATACCAGATCTGGCCACCGCGAGTTATTGGAAAGGCCAGATATGCATTCAGTCACCTCTAGCAATACTTAATGAAGTCGAATGCATGGCGTATCTCTCAGGGATTGATCAACGCCGAGAGCTTTATTCTTTATTTTTTATCAGGAAATTCAAAAAAAAAGTGTAAATAAACGGAAGTCTCTTTATGATCAGATAAACTGCATAGGAAATCCTCCATTTAGCAAAAAACCTTTAGCGTGTCTTCCATTAGAGCTATTATTTCCGTTCCTTGTATGATTCATTCCACTGATAACAAATACGTTATGGATATTCGATCCGCTATTAAGAGGATAATTCTTTATATTCTTGTTTAACAAACACAAGTCATTTGCTCAACACGAGAGGAAACTGAGAAATGTTTCGATTTATTGAACGAGCAGTCAGAACATATTGAGTTCACCCGAGAGAAACCGAAAGAAAACTGGTTTCTGTTTCTAAACGTTCTAATAAACCTATCAAGTAGCGGTTACATGACAAAGCGGTACGGAAGGCCAACTAGTAAAAATATATTGGTTCATTAACTATGCTTTCACCCCTCCACACGACAAGGGCGCTTGTGAGAAACACGTTTCGAACAGCCACCAGCTCGTGCACGGGAAGAGAGCAGAAGGAGGAGTCCCGGAACTTGGCACATCAAATAGCCATTTTTAATGGCTACGGAACTGTAGCTCTGGATAAGTGTAGAAAAAATCCTATTGACCTTCACACCAACTCTAGCGATAAAAGGGTCTCGTTTATCCTACCCTTCATCTCAAATGATGTGAGTACGGCTATAAAACGCTGCTTAAGAAAGGCGGGTCTAGAGAATGCGGTAAACGTAGTTCAAATGCCACAGAATAATCTTAGGCTCCAGCTAGTTCGTAACCGCCTATATGACCGTCTACGTGCAACGCAAAATTGCATAATTTGCCCCATTGGGAGAGACGGTGATTGCATGAGCTTTGGTATAGTTTATCTGATTTCCTGTAAGGCGTTCAGAGACCAATACATTTGCGAAACGGGTAGACCACTCTGCGTTCGTATAAAAGAGCACCTAGTTGGGAAACTTAAACCAAATACTCCACTAGGCACGCATAGGACCCAGAGACATAACGGTGAAGATTTTGAAGTAGCGGTTACGATCCTCGCGCAAGAATCGAAACACAAGCGCGCAAAATTCTCGAGGCATTTTAGATTACTTCCAGGAATCCGAAAATGATCCACAGAGAGGAATGCCTCATTATCGCGAGTGATATTGGGCAGTATATAAGCCTGTCATTCTGATGAGAAAGGCACATTGTAATTCCATGTGAACTCTCTACGGTTGGTCTCCATGTGACATATTTAGTGGAAGACTCATAGAAAGCGGTGAATGTGCAAAGAAGCTATTCTGTGTTTAATGTGATTGAAATTTTCGTTTAGCATTTTCTCCGTTTGGTTATGGAGGTGTCTGGCTGGGTAGATTGCTATCAACCTGATCTATCCAAGCTTTGAAGAAGGCGAAATCCGCTGAAACGTCAACTCCTACGTAAATAAAGAAGTAAAATAACACCTCGTGTTTGCTAAACAGGAATACAGAGAATAGTTCGGCCAATGCCGAGGTTAATAGAAAGTCGGTCGTGGAAGTTACTAAGAGGATAATGAAATATTTGGTAAATTATATTGATGTTAAACTACAAAGCTGTTTGCTAGTTTATTCAAAAGACCATGTTGTTAAAAATAGACGGACATTATTCTGAGAAATGACTACTTATCTGCGGTTGTGCAGCCGGAAGTGAGTCCATCTCTTCAGAAGACCATTGAGGAGGAGCATAAAGTATATGTTGTGGAACAACATTGGATAGAGTCGGTGCTTCTATGTCTCCACATCTTGTACTTGTCAGGCATATCTGAATAGTGAGAAATTGGTACAAGAATTAATTTGGCTATGAAAGTAGCAGATATGTAAGGATTAAATTCATTAAATATTAAGAATACAAAGAAAGGTCCTTCTCTCAACGAGCTGCCGGATGAAGCCGAGCTTAAGTTATCCTCTTTTCATCATTGCAGTAAACAGAGCTATAAACAATCTTCAACACGTTCCCATGACAGTGGTATTAGAGACAGTTCCAGGTACTACTCCACACAGTTATGATAATTACCCTTACCGACAAAGAACAATGGTCTTTCAAACATTATGGAAATTCCATCAAGTTAGTCAGTTTGATCACCTATATCACCTCTACGCCCGTTGATTGTCCAGTGATTCCAGCGGGTGCCAGTAAATCTTTCATTTCGCTTTGTCGCATGCAAAGAGTAGCCAATTGTGCTCTGCTCGCTCTAGGAACTCGTTGAGCATCATACCTTTCTTCTAGGCTTTTCGTTAAGAACTCTGGCCGTCGGGTCGGTGCTCTTCGTGCAGTGCGTTTAACATCCCGAGGAATTCAGTCACTAACGGCTCTTGTCCATCGGTTGTCATTCATACGTATTACGTGTCCGGCCCACCTTATCTTCGACTGTTTGGCGTACAGAACGGCATCTTTGATTTTTGATCGTTAACGCAGGTCGGAGCTTCGGATCCCTTCCCTTCCTTGTGCTGAATGCGTACTCCTAGCATACTCCTTTCGACTGCGCGTTCGATAACGCTGAGTGACCTTTCATCCTGCTTACGCAGCGACCAGGTTTCTGACGCGTACGTTAGGGTAGGAAGTACCGTTGAGTCGAAAAGGTCGGCACGGAGTCGGGTGTTCTCTGTTCTCCTCACTACATCCCCGAAGCTCTTGAAAGCTCCCCAAGCCGCTCGTTTCCTTTTGATCAGTTCTGGAACTAGGTCGTTCATCACGTTGATTTTCTGACTTAGATAAACATAACTGGAGCATTCGGAGATACTCGTTCCGTTGAGCGTGAATGGGGCGTACGAAACCAATTCGCTCCTCATAAACATTGTTTTTGTGAGATTTAGTCGAAGACCAATCTTTCCACAGGCTCTAGCAAAGTTGGGAAGCATACGTTCCGCTTGGCTAATGTTTGGTATTAAAAGGGCGATGGCATCAGCAA
Source organism: Angiostrongylus costaricensis (assembly GCA_900624975.1). Classification (NCBI taxonomy): domain Eukaryota; kingdom Metazoa; phylum Nematoda; class Chromadorea; order Rhabditida; family Metastrongylidae; genus Angiostrongylus; species Angiostrongylus costaricensis. Next base: position 14,369 of record UYYA01005049.1, read on the forward strand.
AGCGAAGATGGTGTAATCGCAAGCCATCGGTTTTCACTCCAATGTTGTCCCAATCCAATGTTCGCATGACGTTCTCGAGGGTGGCGGTGAAAAATTTTGGCGAGGTGGTGTCGCCTTGCCTAGCACCTGTTTTGACCTCGGTGTCAGTATCGCTATAGAATGGTGATATCTCAATTGTGAAACTTTTGTAAAGCTCAAGAAGAATGCTTATGTACTGAGTAGGGACTCCTTGACTATCAAGGGCTTCCAGGACTGCTTCTATCTCAACTGAATCAAAGGCCTTCTGTAAACCGATGAAAGTGAGACAGAGTGGTCCTTTGTACTCTCGCGATACTTGAATGGGCCATTACTCATCATACTAAATCCTTTTCGAAACCCTGATCGTTACATGGCTGTCCTTCGTCCAATGTTCTGTCAATCCTGTTTAGGATGACTCGAGTGAAAAGCTTGCAGACGAAAGACAGTAAGCAAATTGGGCGATAGTTCCCGATATCATGGAGGTCACCCTTCTTGAACAATAACACGGCCTTGCTGGTCTTTCACTGAGTAGAGAGCTTGCATACAGTTAGGTAACGTGTGAAGTGCAGGGCTAGTGTGTTTACTAGAACTGGCGGAAAGTTCTTCAGATATTCAGATCTCATCCTCTCCAGACTGCAAGGGAGAACCGATGGTACAACATATCCGCCCTTCATTGTTTTACATTATAAAAGGTTGGCATTTCTATCAAAGTGACCTGAGTAGTAATCATGAACGATTATCTTCGTTACCTTTCTGGTCGCCGTTACTGCTCCGTCTGGGCATCGGAGTACAATCATCTTGGTTTTGTAATTGGCGAAACTTCGGTGGACTTTGCAAATGCTTTTCTCACCCTCCGCGGCTTCGACCATAATCCCCTGCCTCTTTTTCTTTAAGATCTGGTTTTATCGCCTATCTGCAATGTTTTCAAGTGCGAACTTGAGCTGGCGGTTGCCTGCAGCTCCTGCAATTCCACTCTGGCGCATCAGCTCGAGTGTTTCTGGAGAAAGACGGCTCTTGGGGACTTTTGAACTCTCAGTTTTCATAGCGCTGAGGTTAAGATGTTCAATGAATCGATCGTATTCTTTGTCGGTGTTATCGATAACGGCATCTTTCCAACAGCCGAATAATGAATTTAATAAGTCTCAGTTTGCAGTGGTTCTGGGGCTTCCGTTTTGGAATTTAGCTGCTCTTTCTCCTTTCTGCGAGAAGTAGAATCTTGCACGAAGGAGACGATGGTCTGATACCGTGTGGAATTTTGGAACAACTGCGACATTGCTTAGGCAAAACTTTCTATTTACTACGACGTGGTCTATTTCGTTATGGTACTCACCACTGGGAGGCTTCCACGCCCTGCATTAAGGGCTTCTGAAATTGCGAGTTACCGCGAATCGTCTTGGTTGTCATGATAAACTCAGACAGCTGCTCACCCTACTCGTTCCAATCTAATCCGTGGGTCTCAATGTGTCGTTTTTCAGACGTTCTTCTTGGTCCAATCCTAGCTTTAAAATTGAAGTGTGTGTAAAACTTTTGTGTGAAACTTCTGCAAGTCTACATGGAACGCTTCGACTTCTTCTTCGTCATAGTTTGATGTCGGCGCGTAAACAATGAAGATTGTCAAAGCCGGTATTGATCCACATCTTTTTAACGTAAACGTCGGATTCGGGTTGTAAGCTGTTCGAATGAATCGATGTTCATGGAAAAACACGTGTTGACGAGAACGCCGACGCCACCGACTCCTTTACTGACACATGTTCCGAGGAACAGTTCTTCTCTGGTATCATAGACGGCGTTGAAAGGCTGGCGTCTTCTCGTCTCGGCCAGGCCGATGACGTCGTACCTTATCCTTCTTGTTTGCATGACGAAGTCTTCTATCGAAGACTCCGATGAAAGTGTGCATGCATTGTAGGTACAGATCGTCATCTTAGCTTTTTGCATTCCAGGAAGCTTCCATTGGCCCTGAGATTTCAGCAGCTTCTCCATACCCGTCCTACCCAACGCTGCCGAATTGGAGGCTTTTTCTGGGTCAGAGGAAGGATGCCCGTTTCTTATGTTTTCAGCTTTTCTTGATATCCGCGTATAGCTTGCTGGGCTCTGAACGTGGGGTCTGAGTATGCTCACGGGTAGCTTGTCAGGCTCTCCCAGAATGGACTTGGAGCCTACTTGTTGGAGGCAACTCCTAACCGCCTCGCATATACTCCCCTGTCACTTGGTCGCAGGTTTTTGGCCGAATCAACTCGTAGGATACAATCTGCATAAACCAAAACGCACTCACACAGGCGTGCATGAATAAGCCTCGGAAATGCTTAGTGCTTGACAATTGAATGGCCCGTCCTCAATGGTTGAGAAGGTCGCGGCATAATCAGCTTTCTCGGAGATTAGTTGGTTAGGCCATTGTGGTTCCCTGGAATACCTAAGCTAACTTGGCCAAAGTCTCCACCAGTTCTTCACCACCACAGGCAGTGGCAGTCCTTGTGGATCAGAGAAAGATGTACCGCCATGCGACTTTGAAACCAGAGCGGTGGTGGATCCTGGTATTGGTTTACTCCTAGATAAGCTTCCTGTTGGAAACGCCGGTCTCTTTCTCGGCTTGGGAGACCCTGTCAGGAGATGAATTCCATGTTATACATTGCAGTCTGACATCCAGGAAAACCTCTCAGCCACGTTGAGGCGGTAAACCGTTGGAAGGACACCTCGCCAATGCAGAAAGTATGTACCAAATCGGCTCAGCAGGAATAGAGGTCCACCCCCTGGATCCACCTGCGTCTCAGGAAAGTAAGGTCGCTTTTGGTCCGCGATTAACCCCCTATCCGCCACCTGCAGACCTCCACGTAGCCTGGCGACTAACCGGCTCGAGATCCCTCATATGAGGGAGATCCGTGGAGCTAGTTTGGTACGACAATTAATCTATTGCCTTTCGACCTTGCAAAATTGATACAACCAAGGAAACCACGATGATGTTGATATATTTGCAAAGCTCCGGATCGCAGGTGTCTTCGGTCGGGAACTAACGTGCTATTACCTTTTTAGGGGTCTAACACATTTACCACCGCATCATGTGGGTCCTTTATTTCGCCTGTCTCTCAGCTAGTTGTATCGATCTCAGCCATCGCGATTGATCTAGGGAACCATTACTGCCTACTCTTTTCAATTGCAGGTTATATTGCGAAATACTGACGGGTGATTGCTGATGGCTAAGATCGATAGAACTAGCTGAGAGACAGACGAAACGAAGGACCCGCATGGTGTTGTGGTGAACGCATTAACCCCCGGAAAGGATAACAGCGCGTCGTTTGTTACCCATCGCAGACACCCGCCGTCCGGAGTTGTGCAAGCATCTCAGCATCATTATGGCATCTGATGATATTTTCACTCACTGCCGTCATCAGCTCTACTTTCGGTAATCGAGTTGGCACCAGTAATCTTATCTCGTGCCCGTCGTGTATCGGTGCTGCTCAGATCGCTTTAATCGCTCAAGGATGCAAAACGCTTCAGAGTTTTGTAATTATATCCTATTTACATTGCTTTCTGGCGAAAATGTAGTTACTTTTTGCCGGCTGTGCACTGCCTCGGTGCTTGTTCTCCTCCAGTTTGACATTATCGTGGAAACGCAAATTTGAACGTCTTCTTATCTGCAATAACCAAATGGTCTGCGCTCACATAAGAATGAATGGTATATAAATTCCACGTCATCTTCTCTTACCAGTTTGTCGAGTACGGTCTGTTTTTCTTTTCCTCGATTGATGTCGCAGCCTGCTTCACCATATCTCTTCACCTAATGAGCTACTACATTGAGTGATTCAAATAGATTTCCAAACAAATAGTGATAGTGAAATAAATTAAATTAAGAATCAAATAATAAAGTAAATTTAATTTCAAGACATACAAAAATTGCTAGTTCTAGGATAATGCGAAAAAGTTAGTGTTATTGTCAAGGATTTTGATTTTCTTTAGAGAATCTGCAAGGGAAACGCACTCTGACGGTGAAGTAAATGATCCCATACGCAGAAAAGCGCTTCTCGGTAACGAAATTTATATCTATTGAAACATTTAAAGTCTTCTCCTTTAGGTTCACCTAGGCATTCGATGTACTGCGAACCTGGCTGCATAGAGTGTGGGTACCTGAGTTCAGAATCCTAGTATTTTACGAACTCAATAAATCAGAAATATTTTGAGGATATGTTTTATTTTATTTCCTAACTATGGCATCTGTATCATCTTTAAACCTTGCCATTCCGTTGATCACAGGGCCATTTATGATGGAGAAGGGAAAGTCTTCGGATCGCGGATGTCACGACTGCTCAGTAGGTTTTGACTGCTTTAGAGACGGAAAAAAGAATATGATCTATCCTCTGGCATTTAATTCAGAAAATCTAAAGTGGTACGACCCGACTTGCTAACGGTTCCTATCCTGCGTTCCTCTCTGAAAGTAACCACCACTCAATCGATCCCTCCCAACGGTTAACCGCCTCATTGTGGCTGGGAGGTGTTCCTGGGTGTCGGGATAGGATGTACAACGAGGCGATTCACCACCCAGGCAGGGTCTCCCAAGCTGAGAAGGAGTCCGACGTTTCCATTAGAAAGCCTAGCTAAGAGTAAACGAATACCAGGATCGGCGGCCACCGCACTGATATCAAACTATTTTAACTTATTATTTACTGCCTATTCTTTTTAACGGCAGGGTATACATTGTGAAGTATAACTTCAATGAAGCTGAGATTTTGCAAAACTCCGGACCCCAGGTGTATGCGGTGGGCAATAAAAATAAATAATAAGTTAAAATTGTGTTTATAATTGCCGCCTCAGCTTAACTGGGTTCGTTGCCGATTTGGGCTCCCCAGATCAATAACGCTGACGGGTGATTGCTGATGACAAAAGATCGATAGAACTAGCTGAGAGATAGGCGAAAGAAAGTCCCGCATGGTGTGGTGGTGAGCGCGTTACTCCCCGGAAAGGACAATAGCGCGTTCGTTCCCCACCGCAGACACCTGCGGTCCGGAGTTTTGCAAATATCTCAGCATCACCTAAGTGATATCAAACTAGTTGCATAGTGCCAAATCCCCCTCTGATCAACAAGGTCTGCAACTGTCTGGGATGGTGACAACCTGGAGAGACTTTGGCTAAGCTGACCTTGAGACTCCAGGGGAACACTGTCGCTAAACTAGCAAAACTCCGAAAGTGGAGATTATGCTGGGGCTCGCACAACTAGTGAGGACGGGCTGTGCAAGTATTCAAGTACCCAAGCACTCAATCCATCTGTTTTTTGCAATTCCGAATTATGCTTCAGGATGAAGAAAAAGAGCTATTTAATTGATAAAGTGCTGACAGGTATTGTGATGTTTCCTCCAACGCCTTAAAATTTAGCCAATACTCACCCTTCTCCCTCTTCAAAATATCCTACTGTCGCTTCTCTACAAAGTTTTTGCTAGCTCGTGCCTAAGTGAAGAACGGATCATAGCGACTTTCTCACTCTCGCTTTGCTCAGCGCTATCGTAGAATCCAATGACCTAATAATGTTTACCATAGATGTCGTCGGGATCTTTTTTTAAATGCGTCGTCTTCTTGTTCAGTGATGGCGAGCTTGTTATAAAACATACATTAACTTCCGCACAAGAACACACAATACAACATTAGCTGACGTTTCGGCAGTATCGCTTTCTTCAGAACCTGGAAAGGTATGCTGATATGCAACTCGATGCGCCAAGCGCTTCAACAACTCATACAGAAAGATGATCACATGATGGCAACCACGTGATCAACATCTTCTCTAAAATGCCCACCGTTTTTTAAGTGTCTTCCACTGGAGAAGAACAGGTGATCAAAGTCGCATGTGGTTGACGGCTCCACTACCCCACATCAGAAATCGATTTTTGCTTTATATGACCCGTCTTCACGCCTGCTGTGAGGGTCCCAGCACTTTTCACATTCGATTCGCTTCTTGGCATCCTTCATCCACCAAGACCTTCAACTTTTACGTGTGGCTTCAGCTGCAGCTTGAAGATTTTCATTTCATCTTGAATGTCGTAGAATGCTGGTCGAGTCGATTCTCACTGGGGCCCTGAGATCGTTCCAAATTGGATTCCAGAGAGTAATTTTGTCCCGGCCAAACCTGATACCAACTTCCCCACCCCGGAGCGATAACAGGCTTGATGAACCTGAAGTTGGATCGAGCCAGCACCGTGCTCTTAATGACTGGCATCACTACCACTGTGGTATCTGCCCCTTTCGTCGGAATTAGGCCAAAAAATAAGTAGATCCTAAAACGGTAGTTTGCGGAAACTCTTCCCTTGAACTTTACACTTTTTTTCTCTGAAAAACAGTAATATGAGGTAACAACTTTTCATCCTGTACTGAACTTTTGGACAAAAGATTGAATTTACGTCTTCACTTCTCTTTTCTTTTATTGTCAAGTGACTTAAGAGTGCGTCATTGAATTTCCCACTTGTCTCCGCTTCGTGCAGGAGCAGTCCTGTAGGTTCTGCTCGCCGTAGGAAGTCACTGAGTATTACTTTTTTTCTAGAGGACCTTCGGGAAGGATAATGGCCATCAAGTCGATATACATCCGACTTCGTGTTGCTCGTTTGACATCCCAGGGTCGCTAGTAGCTCTTGTCCACTCATTGTCTTTCAGACGCACGGCGTGCCCGGCACACATGATTCTCGACAAGTTGTCGTATAAAGCGACGTTTCTGATTTTTTTTAATCATTGACGTAGATCGTAACTTCGACTCCGATTTTTGCTTGCGTGGCACAGGCTACTCCGAGCACCGTCCTTTTGAATGTGCCCCCGGGTATGGCTGAGTGGGCTTTCATCTTGCTATGATAGCGACCAGGTTTCTGATGAGTACATTAAAACACGAAGCATTTTGGTGTTGATACGACGGATACGAAGTGAAGTGCTCCTAATCGTCATCACTACATCCTCGATGCTTTTGAATGCTTTTCAAGGAGTTCGCTTCCTCTTGCTGAATTGTGTGGCCACGTCGTTCATCATGATGACTTTTCCTTTAGATGAACATCCTGAGATATTTATTTGGTAGAGCGAGAACTGGGTAAAACAAGCCAATCGGTTCTCCCCGAACATCGTCTTCGTTGTCAAAATCAGCTAACATTCGTTCTTTGTGGTTGACGCCCTATGTTATAAGAACGATTTCATCGGCAGAGCGAATATGGTGCAATTGCTGTCGATCACCTTTCTCTCCTATGTTGTCCTATTCCAATTTTTCCATGACGCTCTCGAGAGAGGAAGTAAATAATTTTGACAAGATGGTATATCCTTGCCGAACCTTTTCTTTATGTCGATGTTGATATCGTTATGAAGTGCTTTATAATATCTGTATTGCAAAGCTTCTATATGTGGCACGAGGATTCTTTATAGATTGAGTTGTGACATCCTGACTCTCCAGAGATTCTGTATTTACTTCTCTCTCAACTGAATCGAAAGTTATCTTTAAATAAATGGAACTAGGAGCGGTTTCTTATGCTCTCGAAAGACTTCAATGGGTCTTGTTAACGTGTGAATGTGGTTAATCGTACTGAATCCTTTTCGAAATCCTGCTTGCTGCCATGGCTGCCTTTCGTTCAGTGTTTTGTTAATCCTGTTTAGAATGACTCCAGTAAGAAGTTTATAGACGAAAGACAGCAAGCAAACTGAACGATAGTTGCCGGTATTGTGGAGGTAACAACAACAGTGTCTTAGCAGTCTTCCATTAAGTACGAACCTTGTATTTTGAAAGGTAACGTGTGAAGAACTAAGCCATTGAGTTAATGATGACTGGAGGCAGTTTGTTATGGTGTTCAAGCGCTATCCTTTCAAGATCAGGTGTTGTTCGATTCCTCGCCGACGAAATAGCATGTAGGACATCGGAAGTGAGAACCGGTGCTACGACATATCCATCCTCTCGATCTGAGCAGTAATCATGAATGATTTTCTTCGTTGCCTTTCTGGTCTCCGTTACTGCTCCGTCTGGGCAGCGGAGTATAATCATCTTGGTTTTGTAATTGGCGAGACTTCGGTGAACTTTTCGAATGCTTTCCCCACCCTCTACATCTTCGACTATAACCCGCTGTCCCTTTTTCTTTAAGATCTGCTTTTATCGCTTGTCTGAATAGTTCTGCATGTTCGGACGTGAGTTGGCGGTTCCCTGTAGGTTGGGCGATTCCAAGCTGGCGTATCAGTTGTACTTTTCTGGAGGCAGACGTCTCTTTGTGACTTTCAAACTCTGAGCCTTCATAGTTCTAACGTGAAGATGTTGAATAAGCCGATCGTATTCCTTGTCGATGTTTTATCGAGAATATCCTTCCAACACTGGACTAGTGAATTGAATAAGTCCCAGTTTATGGTGGTCCTCGGGCTTCGTTTTTTGAATTTGGCGGCTTTTTCTCTTCCACAAAAAATGAAATCTTGCACGAAGGAGACTATAGCTCGATCCTGCGCAAAATTTTTGGAGAACAACCACGTCGGTTAGACAGAATATTCCATTAACAACGATGATGATCTTTCTAGTAGGGTCTCTTCAAGAACTTTTGGTGCATGAACGATTAAAATTGTGAAAGCCGGTATTGATCTTTGATCTTTTCAACCGTAAACGTCCGATCTGCGTTATTAGTTGTTCGAATGAAACGACATCCACATTGAAAGTAGTGTTAACGAGCAGGCTAATATCGCCGTCTTCTCTATTGTATATGTTCTAGAAAACAGTTTTTCTCCGGTATTACAAGCAGGTTGAACTGGATGCGTCTTCTCTTCTCGGCTGTCCGATTATGTAGTACCTTATCCTTATAGCCTGCTTCATCAGGTCCTCAAAAAAAAAACTAAAATGCAAATAAATTTGTAGGGGCAGATCGTCACTTTAACCTTTCCAGATTTAGGCAGCCCGCAATTGTTCTGAGAAATTGGCAGTTGTACCTCTCCTACTCAAAGCTGAGCTTGTCGAGCTTTTAAGGTGGGAGCCCGTGGGAAGAATATGTTCACTGGCAGTTTGTTGCTTTCTCCTGGAATAGAATATAAGGTTTATTTGTTAGAGACCACTCCATTCCAGTGCCATGTACTTCTCAGCTGCATGAACGCATGCTTTTGCTTTAAATGAGTTGTAATATAATATACGTAAAGAAAAAGACACCTATGCTGCGCGAACGTTTCTACGTTAACACATGAGCTGTGTGCTAACTCGGAGCGTCACAAATGCTGCTCACCTGGGAGCGTCTGCGCCGTGGGAAAGCACACAGTCACTCCTGGTCCACGTTGAACGCATTATCCGCTGGTTGGAGATGAGTGACGCAGTCTCACGAATAACCGACTGGGAAGCCCACAGTGAGGAAAAACTATGGGTGGACACATTAGTCAATAGAAATGTATAATTTTCGATGATGTACTCGATTCCACTATGGGATCTTTTAGCGTTTTAATACTTCCCATATGGCAGCCAGAAATCGAACTCTGGAATTATGGGTTACTGTGCATGACCTCAGTTGTCCTTGCTAAACTCAAACAGCCGCTTAAGTTTTTCAACTCGATCAAGAATCGTTCACTGAACCTCATGAGGTGCTATCCTTGGGCAACACAGTTAGTCTTATTCTTCACTTGTTCAAGGAAACTCTTACCTGTTTTTGTGTTGTCAATGACACAGGCTCATATAGTTGACCTAATAATGTGTCCCCAGGCGGCAACCAGGTCTTTTCTTCTGCTACTTTGATTGCGATTTGCTCGGTTTTCTTGTCTTGCGCCATGATGTCTTCGATGGGGTTTTCCGTGACGGCGTGTGTGTGTGTGGTCCGGTGGATCGCCGTCCTCCAGGGTTTTAGCCGCCTGCATTGGTCATCTGGTTGCGAACGAGCTTTAAGCATCTGTTTAACCAATGTGCCATATCGGAGGCTGTTTTGCTTGTGACAGATAACTTCATGAACCTTGTTAGTTTCTGCTTTTGGTCATGCTGACCAGTTTTTTGTTCACCTTCTCTTTCTGCAGCAGATATTTTCCTTTTAAACTTACTTTTTTAAAGAAAATTCGAATCGATTGAATACAAGGTAATGCTCAAGCAGTGAATGCTCGTGCATAAGGATGAATAGGGATTTCGCCACAATTGACGGTGGTCTGAGTGAAGATAACTCATTGAAGGGAATGGTGATAGTGGCGTAAATAAAGAGGAGATGGACACATTAAAAGAAAATGCATCTTTATCGCCACTCGTCATTTATCCCATTAGTGTTTAAAAAATACTTCAAAAAAATGTATTTACATCTACCAAACTTCTGTTCCGTGATGAAAAGGCTGCTTTGCGGCGGAGACATCAGAAGGTAGACTTGAATCCTCTTCAGTGATAAAAGTCCTGTATTTAGCACAAGGTGGTAAATGTGGAACAAGGCCTAGTCTAAACACCACCCGGTAGCTGGAAAGTAGAAGCTTCATTCGCTAGTCTTTCCGTCTGTCGTCTGAATTTTCTATATGAATTTGCCATAAATTTAACGCCTATTTCAGAAGAGCCAATTCTAGAAAATAGCACGTTCGTTCCCCACCGAAAACACCTGCGATCCGGAGTTTTGCAAATATATAAACATCATCGTGGTTCTCTTGGTTGTATCAATTTTGAAAGGCTGGAAGGTAATAGATTAATTGTCGTATCAACTAGCTCCACGGATCTCTCTCATATGAGGGATCTTGAGCCGGTTAGTCTCCAGGCTACATTGCGGTCTCCAGGTGCCGGATAAGGGGTTAATCGCGGACCAAAAGCGAATTTGCTTTTCTGAGACGCACGTGGATCCAGGGGATAAACTCCTTCTTTGTGCTGCGCTGATTTGGCACATACTTTCTGTATTTGCCAGGCGTATTCACGCATGAGTGTGTAGGTGCGTTCTTGCTTATGCGGATTGTATTCTACGAGTCAATTCGGGCAAAAAGCCTGCAATTAAGTGACTGGGAAGTATATGGAGGGCGGTTAGGACTCGCCTCCAACAAATAAGCTCCATGTCTACTCTGGAGAGCCTGGCAAGCTAACCCATGAGCATACCCAGCCCCGCGTTCAGAGCCAAGCAATGTATACGTGGGTATCAAATTGGCCTCATTCGCTGATCCCAATAGTGTCCACAGTTTTGCAGCGTTAGGTGGGACGACTATGGAGAGGCTGCTAAAATCTCAGGGGCAATGGAAGCTGCCTGGATTGCAAAGAACTATGGTGGCGATCTGTACTTACAATGCACGTACACTTGAATCCGAGTCCTCGATAGAAGACTTGCTCATGCAAACAAGAAGGATAAGGAACGATGTCATCGGCCTAACCGAGACGAGACAACGCCACCTATTCAACGCCGTCTAAGACACCAGAAAAGAACTGTTCCTCGGAACATGTGTCAGTAAAGGAGTCGGTGGCGTCGGCGTTCTCGTCAACACGTGTTTTTCCATGAACATCGATTCGAACAGCTTACAACCCGAATCCGACGTTTACGATTAAAAAAATGTGGATCAATACCGGCTTTGACAATCTTCATTGTTTACGCGCCGACATCAAACCATGGCGAAGAAGAAGTCGAAGCGTTATATTTGGACTTGGAAAGGTTCTACAGAGAAGACCGTACTTCAGGGTCATCAATGGAGATTTCAACGCCAGGACTAGACCAAGAAAAACGTCACATCAGGCAACCGCGAACTAAGTCCGAACTTGCAAAAAAGTGTAAACAGGCTATAAAAGAAGATCTTGAAAAGAGAAGAGCAGCAGTAATGGTCGAAGCTGCAGAGGTTGGGAAAACTATACGCAAAGCCCACCGAAGCTTCGCTAATTACAAAGCCAAAATGATTGCATTCCGGCGCCCAGACGGAACAGTTACAACATCCAGAAAGGCAATGGAGAAAATCATTCACGAATACTGCTCGGATCTCTTCGATAGTCACGTCCACCTCTCGTCATATGAAATAAAGGAGGATGAATATGTTGTGCCACTGGTTCCCCTATCCGGAATCCGACATGCCGTTTCGTCGGTGAAAAATCGAACAGCACCAGGTCTGGACGGGATAAGACCAGAAGACCCGAAGAACCTTCCGCCACTCCTCGTAAACACACAGGCTGCGCTCTTCACACGTTAACTGTCTGAGTGCAAAGTACCATTCAGTGGAAGACCAGCAAGACGGTGTTATTGTTCAAGAAGGATGACTTATACGATATCGGCAAATATCGCCCAATCTGCTTGTTATTTGTTGTTGTCTACAAACTTCTCACTCCAGTCGTCCTAAAAAAGATTGACCTAACACTAGACGAAGGACGGTCATGTAAGCAAACAAGGTTTTGAAAAGGATTTAGTACGATGGACCACATCCACACCATGACAAGGCTCATTGAAGTATCGCAAGAGTACGAAAAGCCGCTCTGTCTCACTTTCATGGATTTACAGAAGTCCTTTGATTCAATTGAGATAGAAGCGGTCATAGAAGCCCTTGATAGTCAAGGAGTCCTTATTCAGTACATAAAGATTCTTCGTGAGCTGTACAAAAATTTCACAACCAAGATATCACCATTATATAACGATATTAACATCGGAGTCAAAAGAGGGGTTAGGCAAGGCGGCACCATCTGGTCAAAATTATTCACCGCCACTCTCGAGAACGTCGTGTGAACATTGGAATGGAAAAACATTGGTGTGAAAACCGATGGTTTGCGATTACACCATCTTCGCTTTGCTGATGACATCGTCCTTATAACGCCAAGCATTATCCAAGCGGAACGTATGCTTGCCAACTTTGCTAGAGCCTGTGGAAAGATTGGTCTTCGACTAAATCTCACAAAAACAATGTTTATGAGAAGCGGATTGGTTTCGTATGCCCCATTCACGCTCAACGCAACGAATATCTCCGAAGGCTCCAGTTATATCTATCTAGGTTGGGAAATCAAAATGATGAACGACATAACTCCAGAGCTGTGCAGTAGGAAACGAGCGGCTTGGGGGACTTTCAGGCGCATCGAGGATGTGGTGAAAAGAACAAAGAAAACCCGACTCCGTGCCTACCTTTTCGACTCAACGGTACTTTCTACCTTAATCAGAAACCTGGTCGCTGCGTAAGCAGGATGAAAGGTCACTCGGCGTAATCGAACACGCAGGTGAAAGGACGATACTGGAAGTATCCCGTTCCACACACGTGAGGGATGGGATCCGAAGCTTCCACCTGCATTGACGATAAAAAATCAAAGATGCCGTTTTGTATGCGAATCAGTCGAAGATAAGGTGGGCCAGACAACGTAATGCGTATGAATGACAACCGATGGAGAAGAGCCATTAGTGACTGGATTCCTCGGGATATCAAACGTACTGAAGGAAGACCACCAACCCGATGGTCAGAGTTTTTCACGAAGAGCCTAGAAGGACGATATGATGCTCAACGAGTTTCTAGAGCGAGCAGAACCCACTGGGCTACTCTTGCACCCGACGGGGAAAAATGGTAGACTTACTGGCGCCAGCTCGACTCACTCAACGATCAACGGAACTACAGGTGATACAGGTGATTAATAGTATGTCTCCCTTTCCGATTTTGGTCTCTCTCTGTCTTTTTTTCTGTTTCATTTCATCTTCATTCCTACCTTGCATAGCAGTTCGAGCGGCTGTCAATGCTGCTATGGCTCCACCTAAAGAATGACCGGTGAACGTAATGTTATAGCCCTGAAATTACATTAAGTACAAATTAAATTGCTTTTTTTGTTCTAGACCCTTCTGCCTATTTTTCTCTTTTTTCTACAAGCCTGGTGACTTACGCACAGCGTATTCGGTATAGTTGAGTATTCGTTCAACCGACGGCCAAAGTACGACGTGTGCATTCATAAAGTATTTATGGACCTGAACAGGTATGAGATATATTCTCTGGTAACAGGTCTACATCTTGGTAGAGACATCCTGTATAGCAGTTAATTTAATAATTTCATGCAAGTAATGGTTCCTTCCTCAGTTTTGATATCCCTTGCTATGTTTATCGAATGGGCGCGTGTGGCGCTGTGGTGGGTGGCGCCCTGCAACACACACGTGGAACCGATCCCGGCGCCCATGGCTTACCAAGCCCTCCATCTCTCCGAGGTCAGCTAATTGGTGCCAGAATTGTCTGGGAAGATAGCATCACTAGCTCCATACATCGGTAGGCCACCGTGAGCCATTGTAAAAGCCAAATATACATTCAATCACCTCCAAATGATGCTTAATGAAATCGAATGCATGGCGCATCCCTCAGGGATTGATCAATGCTGGGAACTTTATCCTTCATCGTTTATAGAAGGTTTTTTTCATATTTCCACATCTACTTTAGGGTTGATTGCATGGTTCTTGGTTGTTGTCATTTCTACCGTTCCAGTAGGATTGCTGCAGAATGCACATCCACATCACTAGGCCTGTTGGTAGATAGAAGTTATTTCTACGTGTGCTTAATCATTCATGGATTGGGATTGAGCTAGTGAATTCTTAAATCTAGCGTGGAATTTTTGATGTGACAGTGGAAGTTAGCAGCAATTTGTCTATGAGCATTTGAAGCGTTTTGTATAGATACTGGCTGCGATAATTCACTTGCACATTCACATCACATGCAAACCTAAACAATTACTAAACCACAAACATGCAACGAAATCTTTCTGTTTTCGGTGAACCTTAACTTGCACCATGTAATTATGCGGCCTAATCTTCAGGATAGTGTTCAACTCTTGATATTGAATGCTAAGTAGACCATATCTTGCACTCTAAGCCCTTAACAGAACGACTAACAACAGTTAGTGACGCCTTTATCGTTAGATTTATCGTTGACGGGTAATGCGCTGTAATTTCTGGAATCAAATTGTGGAGGCTTCAACATCATTGGAGTAACGAGTAGCTGATTAGCAATGGTGAGCCTGTGCGACACGTTTTATAAAGCGGTTTTGAAGCTTTTTGAAGAAATTGCAATTCTCGAACATAGAAGGAATTCCAGAACAGTGTTGAGCTTCAGCGATTTTGATCTAGTTGATGCAAGGTTGCGTATTAATTGATGTGCCACTCGCAGCCAGTAGACATGTGCCTCTCGGAGATTGCGAGCGATTTGATGTATTTCTCAAGACTAGTAGATCAATCGATGCACTCCTCAGTGTTTATATGTACGTTAACATGCCACTCAGGACTTGTAGATAGGTTGCGGCTACACATACGCCTCAAATTTGGGTAAATAATCACTTTTTGGCTTCCAAGATCAACTTTCTACGAACCACGACACTAGATTATAAATATGCTGTTGTCTTTTTTAGCAATCGCTACATGGCACGTGATCTAGCCCCGTGTCTCAGAATTGTTTTTTGAAGAGGGGTGGTGCGATCATCAACCATATGCGACTCTGAACGGCTGATCTCCTACGGTGGAAGGCAGGTGAAAAACGGTGGGTTTTTCCATAAACGGGTAATCGTGTGATAACCATTCAGATTTTCATCTTTCTGTTTGCGCTGTTCAAGCGCTTGACCTAGTCAATTGCATATCAGTGTTCCCTTCCAGGCTCTAAAGAAGGCGATACTGTCGAAACGTCGGCTACCGTTGTGTTGCATGTGTTCTGTGTGCATGGTAGTAAGCATGTGGTGAATAAGAGTCCCGCGATTGCTGAAAAAGAGAACGACACTTTTGTAATCATTTTTCGCTCTAAAAATAGGTCCGCATGAGAAAGGTAGCGCAATGATTATTGGTACCGTCAATCAGGAAGCAAGTGTTTTGCCTTGATCTCTTAGTCAAAGCTCTCCTTCGGTCCATGCAGAAACGTCTCAGCGCAGCTGTATTAAAGATTGCAAGGAAATCCGACTCAACCAGCATTCTACGATATTCATTGTAAAAGAAAAGACGAAATTCGCGAGCTGCAGCAGGAGCAACATACGAGATACTCGAAAACCACTGTAGTTGATGAATATCGAATCGAATGAAAGAAATGCTGGAATCCCTACGGGAGACGTGATGACAGATCATATAAAATGGAACAAATAAAAAATAAAGGTTTGACCGGTTGAGATGGCATCGATCGCTTTGTTGTCATGTTGAGGGAGTTTCTGTGAAGATGTGTAGTTTACGGTCTTCAAACGGTTCATCAACCATGAAACGAAGAACTATGTAGAAATACATGTTCGGGATATATAAGATATATATTGCCCTCTTAGGCAGCTGTCACTGAGCCGTCATTAGGCCAGAGCTGGTTAACTGAACCTTTGTACATGTAAACAAGAAAAATAAAATTGAAATGACGAAATCATTAAGCAGAGATAATTTGAAGTATAAGACAGTGTAGTGCAAGTAGGAAGGCAGCTTCTGTAATAGACTAATGCAGTAGTATGGGTAGCAGATGAGAATATTACTCAGCTAAGAAGTGTAAAGAGCAAGTAAAATTTTTCTCTATTCATGAACATACACGGGGTTGTTACACAACTTTTATTCAGCTAACGTTTCCACGTATTCGTCTTCTTTAGAGCCACACTGATCAGAGTCAATGGTCCACAGGTGGTCATCCTCGCGATTTGGGTCCTCCTTGTCGTATGGAATGGAAACCAGTAAGGTGGTGCACCGCTCGAATGGAAAACGTCTCTTCGCTGTCCCCTTTTTATACAAGATGGACGTTGATTTTTGCCGCCATCCAGTACAATCCGCTTTTTTTGTGACTTTGCATCCTACTACAGTCGGTATTGTATCAGCTGGCTGACAACGAAAAAAGACATCGCCGAGAATGGTTTTTTAGTCGAGCATTGCTCCACTGGATTCGACTCGATGGGGTAACCGCCCGAATCGCCAAGACGGTCAGCTGTGGTCTATCGGCTCTTCTCAATCCAACTCTGAAGAGGACGTTGAAACCTTGCCCAAACAAATATTTTTATACCAGCCTCGTTTTAGCTGAATTATCTGGAAAAACATTATGTTCTTTATTTGGCAAAGGACTTTTTCACAAAGGGATTCGAATGCAGAGCTCATTCTTATGGAACTGATCCACGCTGAACGTTCAATCTGATTGGTGTAGTTGAAGACGTTTTCTACATAGACTGTACTATACAGTGATTAGAAAAAACGATTTCGGATAATTCACCAGTGATGCCTCCGCATTTGTTATTATTGTCATCGCATAAAACTTCTGTTCTTGACAAAACACGGTAATCCTCGTAGAAAGGGAATGTTCTGAAAGAATCGTCCAGTTTAGTGTATTGGTAGCTTGCCTTTATACCTTGTTATTTTGCTCATTCCTTCCTGTTAGATTTTTGGCACCAAACCTCGTCTTAATAACCAATTCCTCAATTTGCTCGAGTTCTTATAATCGAGGCGGTTTCACTCACTTTCTCTTCATTTTTAAAAATCGAAAATGATAAAGGATTCAGAAATTTTTTCCTAACTAAGATCTGAATGATCATGCCATGTTTTACGAAAGAATAGCGTACAAGCACTTGACTAGGAAATCGCGTTACTGGCCATCCACTACCTTTCGTTGCCTTCCTACTACGCTTTTGTTTCATCAATGAGTTTTCAGTTTAAATATCAACCTTGCTTAATCGGGGTTTGTTCCAAAAGATGCATCTATTTCACAAATGCATAAACGATAGCCCAAACTTTATATTTTCTTAAACCCACCGATATAGACGTTCTTTCATTCCTCCACTGTAAGCACTGGCAGCCAAGTTTAGTAACTACCGTGCTTTCAACTCGCTGTAGTTCGTCTTATTACCAAGAACTGAAAGGTCTGCACCAAACAAAGGCATAACACTATGCAAAACTCTGACATAGGGGTCGACTAAAGAAAAGCATAAATTCAGCTGTTATGAAACCACAGTATTTCTAGACAACATTGGTGTAGAGGAAATAAAGGTTTGGGTACAACACAAACAGATAACAAGTAAGCAATTCATCACAAAATATGTAAATATGCTATTGCAATTGGAAATTTTTTCTTAGGAGAATGTGAATATGAGCATAAACTCGTTAGATTGGGAACATCCACATCTGGATATCTTCAACAAATAAGGTGCGGATTATACTCTGCTTTGGGTATTCTGTCGTTTTCAAATCAACTTCCACCTTGTAGAAAGCCATTTCCAATCGCAACGAAGCAGAGTCACTTGAGTTAGGCAAAAACATAGGGTGGTTCCCTAAAGTAATATTTCGGACGTAAGTGAGATCTCCTTTAAGCTAACCCTCATATCAAATGAAGTAAGTCACGCCATTAAGAGGTGCTTAAGAAAAAATGGTCTTGAAAATTATGTAACGATTGCTGACATACCACCCAATACTCTACGCCGTCAGTTAGTTCGTAACCGTCTCCATGATCGTTTGTGCAGCTCAGAAAACCATATGATCTGCCCTAACAGGAGAGACGGGGATTGCATGAGTTTAAGTATAATATACTTGATCTCATGTAACGCATGCGGTAGGGAATATATTGGGGAAACAGGTAGACCACTTTGTGTCTGCATAGAAGGACATCTAGATGGGGGAGTTAAAATTCATCAAAGCACTCTGAGTGCGCATAGGGCACACAAGCACAATGGCGATAATTTTGAAGTGACTGTACGGATCCTAGCGCAGGAATCGAAAACATCAATGCGCAAGACTCTTGAGGCGTTTTGGATAAATTTCAAAAATCCAAAGATGAACCGGAAAAACGAATGCCACACTATCATACGTGATCTGGCGCCCTATTACGAAATGGTTATTTGACCTGGATGGGTCTTGTTCGCGACCCTATGTTAGCGAGTCCCATTCGTACCAGTACGCTAAGTAGCCTTTTTTGATCAATGTAGAGTCTATTCAAAACTTTGATTTTTATTAATACTTTGGCTTTTTCCACAGAATAATTAAAGTAATCTTGTATAAAATACGTCTAGGATCTGAGGAAGGCGAAGTCGCCGAAACGTCGGCCATCGACCAACGACACCAATAGCAACGACATTAACAACGACAACGACAACGAAGACCTATACCACCTCGCATCAGCTTAAGAAGATCGGTTTATAAGATCATATCAATAAATATATCAACTATCTATGCCGAGGTTCATAGAAAGTCGGTCTTTCGAGTTATTAAAAAAGTTAGTAGTTAGAAAAGATCAATAGAAAGTTATTTAATAAGAAGGTAAGCGAAAATCGGTCCGGGATTTTTTATAGAGACTGTCCTGTAACTGATACATAGGAACCAGTTCACATCAAGTACAAAATTGTGAATTCACTATTTGATGACATTAACGTTTTGGCAGACAAAGTGTAAGAAGCTGTTTCACTGGACTTTGTAAAAAGTGTCCGAGTAGCGCTGCACTCAGAAGAGTAAAAATATCAACAATACACTAGGGTGAATGAAAAAAGAATAAAAGGGGCGATAAACTGGATCGAAACCTAGATGAATACTGCCGAATTAACTATTATGATGCATGCTTATGCTAAGGAACACCTTGAGCCCAAAACATTTCCTACTTCCCGTATCGACGAAGGAGTCAAAACAAATACGGAAAACTAAATGTTCCTGTCGACAAGGTAAGAAGCTGTTTCACTGGACTCTTTCTTCTTATGACATTCACAAAAATCTTCCTATGGTGACTTCCTATGAATAACAAAATTACTTCATATGAATAACATAATTGGTGACCAACTAATAGCATGCTAGTTACATCTATTCAACTCCAGAACTTAAGGAAGTAAGGTGGTAGTGGAAGAATTTGAAAACACGGTAGGAAAAAGAATAGCGGACTATCGTGAACAGCTTCCATTAGTTGAGAAGACGACTATTGTGAGCAATTTTCGCTAAGAAAAAAGACGACTGGAAGGAAACACGCTGAAGAAGCTGTAAAAGTATGGGAAATGACACTAGAAATCAGAAAGCTCGTCGTGCATTAGTCATGCAAGTCCATGAAACCACGAATACAGGGAAACACTTCATTTCTTTGCTCATCGAAGGACTTCCCACTAAGTGGAAGAGAAATTTTTCGGGAATCAGCAACTTCTCCCGACCATACTTGGTCCCAAATATCCAGCAAAACGTTCAATGCTGTAGTAACTTCTAAAACCAAGTTTTTATCTAGATAAGTCCACACACACGCAACTACCGCTAATTTCATAGAGGGTGGGAAGACGGCAAACTCTTCCGCAAGGTGCGAAATAGTGGTTTTTCGATAGCAAACGATAGATTTTCTATTATAACCACAACCTAACGTTACAATGAAAAACAAAAAGCACTGAACTACTGGCCAAAAAACAAATCCTACATTTCCTATATGGGGACGATGCCCGTTTTTTAATATCTGGTATTTTTCGGTAAGCAGAAGACTTGCTGAACTAATTAGTGGAAATAGACATAGAAGATACTCTTTTCCACAATTGTAAGGAAAAGTAGTAAGTTCTGCAAAGTGAAGCTTTCAATGTGGATTTATTTAAAATTCAAACCTTCAGAAGTATAAGGTTGGCACATATGAAATGTCCATTATTATGAATTTCCGTGCGATTTTTTAAATAAAAATTTTACTGTTCATATGTGTTCAACATAATTTACTGATTTTAAGTTATTATTTACTGCCCACTCTTTTTAATGGCACTGTATATATTGCGAACGCGTTACTCCCCGGAAAGGGTAATAGCGCGTTCGTTCCCCACCTCAGACACCTGCGGTCCGGAGTTTTGCAAATATCTCAGCATCATCAAAATTTCTTAAAGTATAAAGTTTTTTTTATATCTTATGTTGGTTTTTCTCAAGTTTATTACGTCAACTTTTTCATAGGCTTAAACTTTAGTTTAAATCAATGTGATATTTGTCTCGTTTTTTTGTACGAATGGAAGAGTTGATATAATGCCGCTGCAGAAGCTCGGAATATCATCCAACGCTAGGATGAAGGAAGTCTTGGTAAATCGATACTGCGAACGTGGTTCCGGAAATCACTCTCTGGTGATTTCGATTTCGAAGTAAAGGAAAGCCTCGGAAGTCCCAGTGAACTTGACGACGACGAATTGAAGGCACTGGTGGAAGCAAAACACGCGAACAACTGTTCGAAAGCTTGCAGAACAGCTTGATGTAAGAACAAGAACAATTCTCACTCACTTGAATCGCATGGGAAAGACAGAAAAACTCGATAAGTGGGTGCCGCAAGAATTAAACGATAGTGAAAAATCACCGTTTTGAAGTGTCGCCTGCTCCTATTCTGTGCAACAAAAGCCACAGTTTTCTCGTCGTTCGAATTATGACTTGCAACGAGAATTGGATTCTGTGCGACAATCTGCGAGTTTTAGTTCAATGGCTGGACTGCGGTGAGCCTCTACGGCACTTTCCAGAGCTGAAATTGTACCAGAAAAGGTTATGGTGACTGTTTGGTGGTCTGCAGCTCGGCTGATTCATGAAGGCCTTTTGGATCTGTGCGAAACGATTACGGCAGAGAAATATTGTCAACAAATCGACGAGATGCACCGTAAACTCCAACAACAACGACTGGCATCAGTCAGTTGTAAAAGACCAATCCTTCCCCACGACAATGGGAGGCCTAACGTTGCAGAAGCATCGCTGCAGAAGTTGAACGAGTTAAGCTACGAAACTTTGCCTCATCCGCCATATTCAGCAAACATCCCCTCTACCGGCTAATACTTCATTAAGCGCCTTAAAAGCTTCCTGGGCGAGAACTGCCTCACCACCCACGATGGCGCAAAAAAGCCTTCAGCGAATTCATCGCTTTCAAAAACTCAAGAATCTTATGCAAACGTGATAAATAAAGTTGTTTTCTGTTGTGATAAGTGTGCTGATTCTACGGTTTTATTTGCATTAATAAAATATAGCATGAAAAAGTTACGGCTATTCGACTTTTGCCTTTAAAGTCGGACATTTCATATGTTACAGCCTAATAATTCGATTTTTGTCCTTGCAGGATAGAAAAACTTGTGCATTGTTGGCGAAACTTCTCTGTCCTATAATTTTTTATTTAAATTAATAAAGAATGCTACGTTCCGAGATATTCTTGTTAAAAGATATAACTGCTTTCGCGCTCGCATACATTTGATGCAACGAATAATCAATAGGAACGCAACTTGGCAGCTTCAACAAATACGCAGGTCTTGGTTTAGTCTTCAGCAGTGGAGCTACAGTCAATGTTCTATGACTCTTAGATAAAATTCAAGAAGACTGTATGTACCTAAACTGTATATCATTCCATGCCCCATCTGTCGGTCTCTTCTTTTCTTTCATCACATTACAGTTGACTTCACAAGAAGGTGAGATCGAAGAAGCTGGAGATAAAGAGGATGTCGTGAATTTCACTACGCTTTGTGTCGATGTAATTGAAGGAAACGAATCGAAGAGAGATGAGCCCGTTAATGATGTTAGAGGTGAAAGATAAAAAGGATAAAGAATAAAGCTCCCGGGGTTGATCAATCATTGAGGGCTGTGCCATACATTCGACTTCATTAAGCATCGTTACCTGAGTGCATTTCTGGTCCATATGTTGACTCGCGGTGGCCTCCTGATGTATCGAGCCAGTGTTACTATCCTCCCACACATGTCTGGTACTAATTTGCCAACCGTGGTGTGGAAGGTATGGTTAGCCTGGTTAGACTCAGGATCAATCCCATATGTATTGCAGGGCGCCTCTAACCACTGCGCTGCATGCGCGACGACAGTCAAGGTGATATATACCAATCAACCTCTTCTCCGATGAAAACAAGCATGATGCAAATGAATAATTAGTGGATCGCTGCCCTAAGCTGAGTGATTTTCAAATGTTATGGCCGATATTTATTAGCAGGTCTTCATCCCCGACAAGTAGAAATTCTTTGTAGAAAAACTTGCTCTTCGTAAGGATCTGAAAAGAAAGTGTAGCACAATACACACACCTAAAAAGCACGAATGTACTGATTATCACGCCGCTTAAACCTACGCTCGCCTTGTGCCAATATATCCCACATATCAGCGGAATTACAGTACACATGTAGCCATCTCTACATAACTGGAGCACTCCTATGCTATGTAGTGCTGAAGATCGAATCCTATTTGCTAGATAAAGGGAGGCACATCTCTAGGCGTGGTGTGTACACGAGTGTTCGCTTGGTTGGGCACTTATCCACGAGAAGGATTTATCTTAGTGAAGTCAGTAGAAAAACAGTAAGGAACTTCTAATGTAAATCGCCCACTGAAATTTGAACAGTGCTAGAACGTGCTAGAAAGGTTAGCACTGGATGCACCCCTTGCTAAAAACCTTGCTGCGTATATTCTCTGTATATACGTCATGAAATGTGCATAACACCGATGTAATCTTTTATGTAAAAAATGTCCATTTTCGGCAAGGAAAGAAACTTCTATGTGAAGGTCAGAATTATTTTTCGACTTTTACATTGAAGTTGTTCCTGCAAATTCAGTGTTTTTCTTAACGAATAAGCACGAACTAGTGTGATGACAACCTCGTGTCTGTTCACCAAGAAAACACTGAACCAGTAAAGCACTTGAAAGTTCTCATCGTTCTCATGTATTGGTTCCCGACATCTTTCTTCAATGGCAATAATGGCAATTCAAGCTGTTTTTTAAGCTGTTATCACGAAAAGTTTGTCGATCCCTTCTGCGGATGATTCCCGCACAACCAGTGAAAATGGGCAGAAACGACATCATAACGCCTTTTATTTACACCCCTTTACTTAATTACAGGCTTTCGGAAGCGTTAACCTACGTTAGGCCTCTAAAGGCCTTACCGCCTCATCATGGCGGGCTTGTGTTTCAGGATATCGGACTGCGATGGACATTGGGGGGAGGAGGGTGGGTTCATCCGCACAACAGGGCTTCCCAAGTTGAGAAAGAGTCCGACGATTCTATTCGGGAGCCCTGCTATGGGTGGAGTCATGCCACGAATCACGGCGGTCCTGGTATCAAACTATTCTCATGGTGGTAAATCTCCCTCTAATCCACAAAGGCAGCGACTGCCCTGGAAGAACATGGAAAACCTGGGGAAGGTTTCGGCTTGACTGATCTCGGGAATCCTAGAAACCACAATAGCTAAACCAGCATAGGTAAATTATGCGTAGGTCTGCGCAGCAAATGAAGACGGGGCACCTCAGTAACTAAAGCCATGGGTCAGTTTCTCTTTCACACATGGGATCGATCACCGCGCCCGTGGCTCACCAAGTCTTCCATCCCCTAGGGTTGACAAATTAGTATTGGACTTATCTGGGAGGATGGCAGTACTGGCTTGATATATCTATGGGCCACCGTAAGCCATTATAAAGGCTAAATATACTTTCAATCACCTCCAAACGTTGCGTGATGAAGTCGATTGCATGAAGTATCCCTCAGAGATTGATCAACTCCGAGCGCGTTATTACTTTTTATTCTTTGCTACTTTCGTTTATTTCGCGCATTCCGGATTCTTCACAAATAAGTCGCATCTAAAAAGGTCGAAGCTATTGTCAGGAAATCTTACTGACAACTCGTTTTTAGGTGTTATGATGGGGTACATAACACATTCGCCAATTAATTAAATATTGTTCTACAAACATGAAGGACAACTTCGGGCTTCTAAAAATTCTACCGGAAGTTACATTTCAAGGATGAGTTGCTCTTATTCGCCATGAAGTAGTAAGGAGTGATGAAGGACGCAAAGCACCGTGGTACTTGACACAGGCTACGTACTCCTTTTGTTCGAATCTTCCTTAGTCAAATGTTAATATCTTTCTTGGCTCACGTCATATGAGAATAGCTGCCAAATCTATAGCGACACTGATTAGGACAACGGCGAACGCGTCCTAAGAAATAATTCTGAGTGCTTAATTTATTCAACTAACTCTTGCAAATCATGGAAAAAATTCTCCATTGGGGAAAAGTCACAAATAGGCTTTAGGTGCGTGTTGCTTGACACTAAGCAGGACCAGTAAATGTTTCTCTGTGTATAAATAGTGTAAAAATGCTTAAGCCACTGATTTAACCCTATCGCACGCATTGTCTCCGTGGGCTGAACTGACATGTATTGATTCAAGACCTAATTATATTTCTCAAAAGTGATATGGCCTTGTGTAATAGACAACGAAGTAATTCATAAGGATTTCCTGCCCAAACTGATCCTCGAACTTTGGCAATTAGAACTAATTAGTAAAGCAATATATGATAACACCATACTTAATTCAGTGATAATGCAATACAAAAGCTCTTGCGTTAACGAGCAAATTCATCCGGTGTTGTATTGACTTTCATGAATATCAGTGATCATAAAGCATTTCGAAGTCCTTCAAGGCCTTAGAATTACTTTAAGGATTCAACTCCTTCGTAGAATAGTGTGCGTCATTGAATGTCTATCTGGCCTATACAAGACTTAAAGGGCCCTATCGTTGTCTCAACTTACTGCACTTATTTATCTGGACAACTGGTAACTAACAGTTTTCCAGATGCACAATGAAAGAGAGCGTGGTGAACTCTAAACACGAAAACTTTAATAGAACAAAATTTCTACTTGCGATTAAGTACAGTATCGAAGGATAAAAAAGTGAAGCAGTCTAACTTGGACGTTCGAAAACTAGATAGACTTGTCAGAAAATATTGTTGTGACAAAAGTACCTATAGAAATAAAGAAGCAATAAATGGAAGGAAAACGAGCAAAATTTGCCTTGTGGGAACAACAATCGTGCTTTCAAGCGGTGTTGACTGCTAGCTACGTAACGTGTCAATAGCGAAAACCATTCTGCTCATGGTCCCTGAACACCCAACGTGTCACGATCGCCATACATCTGTCGTTAATGCTGACCGATCAATTAGTAGCCAATATTACGACTAGCTGAGAGGTGGACGAAAAGAAAGACCCGCATGGTGGGGTGGTGAACGCATTAGCCCCCTGAAAGGTAATAACGCGTTCGTTCCTCACCGCAGACACTTGCAGTCCAGAGTTTTGTAAATATGCTAGCAACGTTGTGGTAATCCCATGTTTATAAATCTTTAATTCTCATCTTGAACGAACAGGAAAGGCTGAATTTTAACAATGACTGTGGATAACTAGTGGTGTGAGCTAATGTTGTGTTGCAATGCTATCCAAGTTGATTAGGATCCAGTTTGTCGCACTCATTTGTGATTAAACATCTGAACTACTCGTGTTCAAAAGGAATATGTGGATTCTTGGAGAAAAATACTTCAGTACAGCTTGCTTGCAAAGCAGAAAGTTGTGAATGAATCCCTCCCCTCATTCCACCATTTGAATTAAAACCATGAGAAGGATTTAGACTTTAAAGCGGCAGTCATCTGCTCATAAAGAGTTCACTTTTTCCATAAGGGTGCTGAAAATATTGAGACATAGCATCTGACGAAAAAGTGCTATAACAAGGTGGATTTAAATAGCCTGACTTCACATATCTAGCGAATTCCAGAACTACTTCCGCTGTCTCCGGCATCGTCACTCGTAGAGATAGCAAATTTTAGGTCCAGTTAGGATATTGCGATCAGACACTCTTCAGTAAGATGCTCAATGATGGTTGAGCACAGTTTCTGTCTCGGAATTCTGAGATAACTCTACCGAGCCTCTTCTTTCTTTACTATTAGCAAGTGCTTGCATTTACAAATTTAAGAAAAGTTTACGCACTTCAACTGGGATTCTTCCGCGATAAGAGACAGCGAAATTGATATGTGAACAACGCAGATGGCTTTTCTGCAAACAACTGAAATTTAGCTCGTCGAAATGAGTGCATTAGAAAAGCAATTCAGATTTTAATAGAGAACGTAATAACGAGAGGTGCATTTACTGCAGTAGTAGCCGAGAAACTGGCAGAATTGACTCAGATGCTTCTTCCAGTGCACGACACATAGGAAAGCAATCCTGCTCACAAGGAAGCATACATGAGCATAACAATTTTGCGATATGGTTGGAGGGTAATCCTGGACAGATTAGAGCTAGGATATTATAAAACCGACAAAGAAACGACGTAAGCAGAATCTTCTGCGGTGCGATTTCGTTTTCAATACAGCACAGTAGTGTGAATAGAAAAGTATTCAGATCGTCTGAATCGTTTATCGCCCCGTTGATCACTGAGTAGCTCCAGTGGGGCACCACTAAACCTTCCGTTTTCCTCTGTTTGTGCAAGTGAGGGCCAATGGGTTTTTCTCGCTCTAAAGGCTCGTTGAGCAACATATTCTAGTTTTACGTTATTCATGAAAAACTAGCACCACCGCGTGGGTGATCTTTCTGCGCTGGGTTCGACATCCCGAGGGATCCAGTGTTAACGGCTCTTGTCCATTTGTCGCCGTTGACATGCATTACGTGTTCAGCCCACCTTCCCTTCGAAAATTCGTAGTGTGGAACGTAGAATTTAATTTTCCATTGTTGATCTTGATCGAAACTTCGGATCGTTTCCGTCATCTTTCGTAATACGAGATGTTCGCAGCATCGTTCTTTCAACTGTGCGTTCAATAACGCCGAGCTATCTTTCATACTATTTACGTAGCAACGAGGTTTCCAACACATACGTTGAAGCAGGAATAATCTTGTAGTTGAAAGGGTGGGCGCGGAGTCAGGTGTTCTTCGCTTTCTTCACTGCATCCTTGGTGCTCCTTAGTGCTCTCCAAACCGCTCGCTTCCTCCTACTCAACTCTGGAGCTAGGTCGTTCGTTATGTTAACTTTTTGATCTAGATAGAAGTAGTTGGAGCATTCAAGGATGTTCATTCCTTTTGGCGTGAATGTGGCATGTGAAACCAATCCGTTGTTGCTCTTAACATCTTCTTTCTTCTTAAGTAGTTCCCCAAAATAATATTTCAGACGAAAATAAGATTCCCTTTAAGCTGCCCTTCATATCAAATGAAGTAAGTCACGCCATTAAAAAGTGCTTAAGAAAAAGTGGTCTTGAAAATTATGTAACGATTGTTGACATCTCACCCAATACCCTACGCCGCCAGTTAGTTCGAAACCGTCTCTATGATCGTTTGTGCAGCTCAGAAAACTGTATGATCTGTCCTAACGGGAGAGACGGGGATTGCATGAGTTTAGGTATAATATACTTGATCTCATGTAATGCATGCGGCGAGGAATATATCGGGGAAACGGGTAGACCACTTTGTGTCTGCATAGAAGGACATCTAGATGGGGGAGTTAAAATTCATCAAAGCACTCTGAGTGCGCATAGGGCACACAAGCACAATGGCGATGATTTTGAAGTGAATGTGCGGATCCTAGCGCAGGAATCAAAAACATCAACGCGCAAAACTCTTGAAGCGTTTTGGATAAATTTCAAAAATCCAAAGATGAACCGGAAGGACGAATGCCTCACTATCACGCGTGACCTGGCGCCCTACTTCAAAATGATATTTTGACCCCGGGGCGTGTCTTGCTAGCGACTCCACGTGAACTACGTGTGGGCCAGTCCCGCACGTAACATCACGGTGTGTGGCCTTTCTGTTCAATATGGCGTCTATTTGAAAGTTTGATCTTCATTAATACTTTAACCTTCTTTTCCACCGAATAATAAAAAGTATTCTAACATAAAGTACGTCCAGGCTCTGAGGAAGGCGAAGTCGCCGAAACGTCAGCCATCGATCAATAACATCAAAAACAATGACTACGACAACGACAACGAAGATCTGTACCAACCTCGCGTCAGCTTAAGAAGATCAGTTTATAAGATCACATAAATAAATATATCAACTATTTATGCCGAGGTTCATAGAAAGTCGGTCTTTCGAGTTTTTAAGATATATTACTTAGTATGATTTGAAGAGTTTATAAACGACAGGTAGCAATTAGGTTGAGCACCAGCTGCCTGTATTGCGGAGGTCATCTTCATTNCCCCGGGGCGTGTCTTGCTAGCGACTCCACGTGAACTACGTGTGGGCCAGTCCCGCACGTAACATCACGGTGTGTGGCCTTTCTGTTCAATATGGCGTCTATTTGAAAGTTTGATCTTCATTAATACTTTAACCTTCTTTTCCACCGAATAATAAAAAGTATTCTAACATAAAGTACGTCCAGGCTCTGAGGAAGGCGAAGTCGCCGAAACGTCAGCCATCGATCAATAACATCAAAAACAATGACTACGACAACGACAACGAAGATCTGTACCAACCTCGCGTCAGCTTAAGAAGATCAGTTTATAAGATCACATAAATAAATATATCAACTATTTATGCCGAGGTTCATAGAAAGTCGGTCTTTCGAGTTTTTAAGATATATTACTTAGTATGATTTGAAGAGTTTATAAACGACAGGTAGCAATTAGGTTGAGCACCAGCTGCCTGTATTGCGGAGGTCATCTTCATTGAAGAGTACATGGTAGTGCTCGCTTTTCATTGAATGACAGCGTTTAACTCTGACAGGTAACGTGTGGACAGCCGCGCCACTGTGTTGATGAGGACTGGCGGTAGCTTCTTCAAGCGTTCGGGTCTTCTTGCCAGAAGCAAGTGTTCTTCAATTTTTTGCCGACAAAATAGCATACCGCATTTTGGAAGGAAGAACGAGTGGCACGACGTATCCGTCCTGCTTTATTTCAACCGTGAATGGTTTTTTTTCCAGTGCCTTTTTGGAGACTGTTAACCCTTCCATCTGAGAGTCGAAGTGCCAATATTCCTGGTGTTGTAATTGGCAAAGCTTCGGTAGGGTTTGCCAGTGCTTTTTCCGGCCTCTCTAGCTTCTACCACAACTG
>UYYA01005050.1:0-43703 GCA_900624975.1 Angiostrongylus costaricensis
CATATATATACATATATATATATATATATATATATATATATATATATGTATATATATGTGTTTCGGACGGCGAACCTCGACCGTGCTTTGAGGTTCACCGTCCGAAACATCGTTGCACCGGCGGGCAGCGGCTTTGTAATTTCCTGAAATTGTTGCAGTTTACAATGAAGGACATGTAGGTGAAGTGAAGTGTTTTTAAAGTATACGTGCCACCGGAACAATCAGGTACCTGGTGAAATATTGTTCAGAGAAACCTAACCAAAGATGAGTGCTATATCGTATCGCAGACGTCACTCACACAAACAGGAGCATTCAACGTCTTTTATTAAAGGAAACAGAGTTAGTTCATATGGACTTCGGCCTCCATATAACCGCTGGGGGCTAATCCCCATAACAGGAAGTTGGAAAACTCAACAATTAGGTATTACATAGCCTTCATAATTCATAACTGTGACGAAAAATCAGTTTTCTACATGTTGAATTAAATGAAGGAAAGATGTGTGACTCCTAAGATCACGAAGAAGGTAGAGAAAAGGTAATCTAAAAGAAACATTTAATACTTGATACTTGAATGCCCGTCCTCACTAGTTGTGCGGGCCCTAGCATAATTTCCACTTTTCGGCAATTTGCTGGTTAAGCCACTGCGGTTTTTTGAAATGCCGCGGAAAGCCTAGCAAAAGTCTGCCCCAGATCGTCACCATCACGTGTTCCTGGGTATCGGACTGCGATGCACAGCGGGAGATTCAACCTTCTTGGTGGACTTCGTGTACAATGGGTGCGAGGATCAAACCCAGGTGCGTGCTGCAGGGCACCTCCGAGCACTGCGCCACACGCTCCCTTAGCTGCTGATTATCCAGTGGATATGATTTTTGTTTATGAATGCAATCTATATTGCAGCAGTCGGTACTATAATAACAAGCACATAGTGCAGCAATGACTTAAAAATATTCTTTTAAGTTCACAGAATCGACTTTCTATTAACCTCGGCATTGGAATATGAATGCGTCGTTTTCTTCTTCAGCAATCGCGAAGTTGTTAAAACAGCATACATTTACTTCTATAGAGAAACACAATACAATACAACGCTAGCTGACGTTTCGACAGTATCGTCTTCTTCAGAGCCTGGAAGGACATACTGATATACAATCTACTAGGCCAAACGCTTCAATAACACTTACAAAAAGACGAAAAAAATGTGGTAATAACATGACCAACAGCTTCTCGAAAAACTGACCGCTTTTTTCGTGATTTCCAGTAAAGGGAAAAACTATAATCAGTTATTCTAAGCAAAGTTCAGCTTTTTAAACTTCCAACGAAGCGCCAGATGTGCACAGAGACAAAATATTGGAGAACACCATCGCGCCCTCCTAGCCAGGATGCCGCTTGCTGATTCACATTCGTGTTCGGAATGCAGCACTAGAAGCGATAAAGTGATAGGCATATATACCAAAAGCTCCAGAAAGTCTGATGTTTATCGCGATAGAAGAAGGAAATTTTGCCGTGTACTCAAAGATTTGCAGGCCCGACGCTTTTTATTGGAGCAAAAAATTTACATATAAACCGTCTTTTTCACAAAGTGTTTCTTCTGTGTGTGGTGTAGCGCAACATCGTCTCAGAGCTACCCATGTTGTCCTTCTTCTTTCCTTCTTCTTGATTTTTGTTTAGCATTCACTAAAACGAGGCGAAATCATTGCGCTTAACAAATCCCATCGATAAAATTAGAAAATGATCAAAGCAAAAAATAAGTTAAGTAAAAAAGCAACAAAGTGGATAGAAAAAGAGAAGAAAAGATAGCTAGAAAGCACTACCTGAACTTTCGACGTGTTCTTTGACTTCACAGACTGACTGATTCGGGACAAGCCTCCAGAGCCGCCCGTCCTAGCGATGTGACTGTTCGTTGTCTCGTCGAGTCGAATCTTTTGAGGAGAAGTACCGCTTAAATGGACCGACTTCACTCGACAATGCCTTTTTATACTAGGTAACTGTTTACTGACTGCTATCCAGTTGATAATTGCTTTTTTCTGATACGAGTATGATATGTTGGTGGTTGATTGTGTATTATCACATGATAATACATTGCTGTTGCAACGCAGTGTTTCCATTTCATCTAGATGATCATCTATTGGTTAAAGTGTGGTGATAAAGATGTAATATTCAAAAAGCAATAATGAGGCAGTTAAGTGATGAAATATCTTCTAAATCAATTATCGATGGATATTATCTTGAAGCATCATCACTCAAATGGAACAGTTGTAGATTCTAGAAAGGTAATGAGGAAAATCGTTCGCGACTGCAAATTGGATCTCTGCAAAAGCTGTGCCAGCTTTCTCAAACGATATAAAGAATTGCCCCACCCCCCCCCCNATTCTAGAAAGGTAATGAGGAAAATCGTTCGCGACTGCAAATTGGATCTCTGCAAAAGCTGTGCCAGCTTTCTCAAACGATATAAAGAATTGCCCCCCCCCCCCCCCCTCTTTTCCGAAATCCGACATACGTCGGGTAAGAATCAAATAACACCTCGTCCAGAAAGGATAAGACCTGAAGACCTCAATGACCCTTCGATTGTCCTTATGAGTACACGGGCTCGGATCATCACATATCACCTGACAGAATGGAAGGTTTCTATTCAGTGGAAGGCTAGCGCGATCCTATTATTGCTTAAAAAATCGCCTCAACGTCATTGGCAACTATCGCCCAATTTGGCTGTCCGTTCTCCATAAACTCTTTACTCGAGTAATCCTAGACAGGAATGACGAAACATTGACCGAAGGACACCCATTTGGGTATGCAGACTCTCGAAAAGAATTGGGTGATGGACTATATCCACACAACAACGAGACTCATTGCGAGTGTACAAGAGATCGATCTATCTTACTTTCGCTTTACAGAAGGATTTTCGGTCAATTGAGAGAGAAGCACAATGTTTAACGTTTTGTTTTCTGCCTTCTATAATTTTCATGGCAGGTTATTAAGCGAAATACAACCACAACGTTGCTGAGATATTTGCAAAACTCTGGACCGCAGGTGTCTATGGTGGGGAACGAACGCGCTATTATCCTTTCCGGGGAGTAACGCGTTCACCACGCGGCAGAAAACAAAACGTTAAACATTGTGATTTCAACTACAGCCATAGCTTAACTGGGTTCTATGCCGATTTGCGCTCCCCAGATCAACCCCGCTGACGGGTGATTGCTGTGGCAAAAAGATCGATAGTAATAGCTGAGAGAGAAGCAGTTATGGAAACCCTGGATAGGGCGGAAATCCTACTCAGTGTACAAAGATTCGTGGTGGGCTGTATATAAATTTCGAAAACAAGATGTCACCATTCTATAACAATATTAACATCGACGTCAAAAAAGGGCGGATGTGATTCAACGGATCGATGAAATACGCATGCGGTGGATAGTCCCAATCAAAAAAGCAATAGTTGCGAATAAAAGGGCTAGACGTTCCCCTCTCCCAAACGTAAATTATTTCTTCATTTCAGAAGGCGTAGAAAAGTGAAGAACAGTTGTGACGGCAATAACAAGATTTTCCCATAATACAGCAATACATAAAGGATCGACCATTCCAGGTCAGGATGAAGGGCTTAATGAATATCCAGAGCTCATTGAGCCCTTCTTCATCTCTTCGTGGTCTTCAAATTCGTACCACAATTGTCGTAGAGGGTAAATGTGTCGAGTTGATACATAAGTAGGCCACTTCGTATCACTGTTTCGGTCAGCTATGCGTTCACTCGTCTCTATAACGCTACGAATGAAGTCAAATTCATGGCTTATTCCTCAGTGATTGATCAAAGTCCCTTTAACACTTAACCTTTAACAGAAGATGTGATTAGTTAGAAAACTGACCGTATGCTCTTACTAGCTGTGCAGCACCCAGCACAAAGTCCATTGGTTTTGTCCTTCTACTTGTGGATAGGCTTAAGTGCTTACTGTAGTCGTAAACATGTCCGCTTTCCTGGTGGCAACCCTTATCTCATTTGTCAAGTCGTCTGGAAGGATCGTTGATTCAAAAAGGTGAGCACAAGGTTTGACTCCACTTTTACTTGGTTCTATTTACATTTAACTATTTCCTACTTGTTTTCTATTTATTTCTTGTTCCTTTTAAACTCTTTCCAATTGTTTTTATTTTCTGACTATTTTCATTTATTTTCTATTCATTTATTATGTTCTACATACGGCCGGTTGACTACAAAAGTCTCTAGAGGAAGCTCTATGCTGGTAAATGGGATAAAATCCAATGCATTGGAATTAAGAAGTGTCATCCAAAACGTGCAAAGGCTTACATATCGCAGGCAATACGAAGAGTCGTGAAATGGTTAACCTGTGTTCGCCTTGTCGATATCCACCACTTTTGGTGACTCTTGTTTCTCCGCCTATAGATTTCCTAATACATAGCTCCAGACGTTCAATTTCAGTGCATTACTTCATAGAAGACGCCCAGCTTTATCGGTTACGGACTTGCTGGATTTTAGGCAACAAACAATAGTTTCTCAACAATTGGAGGACTTGAGAGGTTTCGAACATCGCATAATTGCAGAACAGGGCCTCTTCTATGCTATGGGTATACACGATGTGTATACCTCCATTTATTATATGTTACGTTATGGCTCACCCTTCATTCACATTATTTCATTATTATTATCATTTGAAACTGTATTGCGGTCAGTGCACTGTTTATTTTGGTGATTTTTATACCAGCATGCCTCAAATGATACCAGTGCTCTGTTATAAGAAAATACCTTTCGGATAAGCATGCATGTACCAGTATTTATTTTTCGGCAAAAAAATCTCTGCAGATTATATCTTCGAAGAGCAATGGTGCGATGTGGTGTATCATATGTCACGTTATAGATTCTATACGGAATTTCTGAAATTGCATATGATCGATAGACATAGGTAAATGCATTCGAAATACGATGCGCTTAACCGCTGACATATATAGAAGGCATTCTTATGTGTCTGGCACCCTGTAAGATTCGTCATGCAGCAAGAAGAAACATAGAAATTCGGAGCATTCAATGCTACGTGAAGTACCTCTACGGACAGAATTTCAGATCAGTTTTTCTACTTATGCACACTCCATTTTTTTTTATTTCCACATCTTTTAATCCCTTTCATTTTTTGCTTTTTTTAAAAATTTACTAGTTTTTTCATTTTTATTCGTTTTTCATTTTTTTATTTTCCGTTTATTCACTTGTTTGTTTTCATTTTTGGTTTTTTGTCATTTTTTCTTATCTATCTCTAATTTTTTACCTATTTTGCTGTTTATTCCGTTATTTATTAACTTTTATTTTCCACTTATTTTTATTTATTTATTGATTTATTCATTTATCTTCTTATGTACTTACTTATTCATCTTTATCTTTTGTCCTTCATTTATTTACCCACTTTTTCTTTATTTATTCATTGATAAGGTGCTAAAACATACCAGATTGTTTGGAGAAGAAACAGAGTGGTGCGCGTATGGTGGTGGAGAGGGTGACGTCATTCTATCGAAATGGTGCTATTCAAAAGGAACATAGGCGATGAGTTCGTCCATGGTAATAGAAATCCTGGTGGCGGCGGTGCACCTTGACGACACTGACGATTTTCACGGTAATGGAACCCATCACCTATAAATTCACTTATGAAGAAATACGAAACCGATATTAATGCGGATAGCGGACGCGGAACAAGGAACCAAGAAAGTGATCTAGACAATAT
This sequence comes from Angiostrongylus costaricensis, assembly GCA_900624975.1. Taxonomy (NCBI): domain Eukaryota; kingdom Metazoa; phylum Nematoda; class Chromadorea; order Rhabditida; family Metastrongylidae; genus Angiostrongylus; species Angiostrongylus costaricensis. Next base: position 5,709 of record UYYA01005050.1, read on the forward strand.
ATGAAACCGGTTTGCACGAACAACTAGAAAATGACAGAATTAACGAAACAGTACAACCTCAGGATACAACATTTAATGCTCAAGAAAGCGAGCCCGCTACTATTTCAATCTGCACCAGTTTGCTAAAGTGAAGTAGCTTGTGCAGTATAGGTGTACCATAGTCACATTAATGCGATAATTGAGAATGTGGCTTCTATATCATCTTAGTAAAAAAGAATAAAGCTCTCGGCGTTGATCAATCCCTGAAGGATGCGCCATACATTCGACTTCATTAATCATCGTTGGATATGATTGAATGTATATCTGGCCTATGCAATAACTCGCTGTGCTCTACCGATGTACCGAGCCAGTGCTGCTATCCTCCCAGACAATCCCAATACCAATTTGCCGACTCTTGATGGATGGAAGGCTTGTTGAGCCATGGACACGGGGATCGATTCTACATGTGTGTTGCAAAGTTCCTCCGACCACTGTGCCACACGCGCCCTATCATGCCATATTAATAGTGTTCCAAATCCGAGGATACCCGATCTAAAACACAAGAAAACAAGTAAAATATTGCTTTGAGGGCAACATAGTGTATCCAAATCGGATATGTGCTTTCAGAAGGAAGAATAACGTGCTCAGCGCCAATTTATCTCTCGGTAATAACCTGTGCATTCCACTCACTTTAGGATCGTAGAATGAAATGCATACTCGATGGTGCCTAGTGATACCAAGTCAGTATTTTCAAACATCTACGGCTGGTTTGGTACTTTGTGGTTTGTTTTGCTAGATCAATGCAGCGGAGGTGATCCGTGACCATGCGCATAATAGAGTGGCACTGTCTACTGCACAGCATAATCTCAAAAATCGAGGAATAAAAGATTTCTGGATGGGCTATTAAACCAACCGTGAAACGCTACTCAGCAGTCAACCCAAGCAAGAAAAAATACATATGAAAGCAAATGTAGAAAATTCTTACATTTCTATTGAGTCACTGTCTAGTTGAATCAAAGAAGGACGAACCTCCCACCCACCAATGCCCAATGCACGAATTATATTCGTACGCAGTGTGCCGAAGCCAATGTGTACGCCTCCTTTATCGTTCTGAACAAATCTGGACGAAGCATCGTTGAAGTCGTTCTTATCTCAGGACGATGAGCTGCGTATCACAACTAGTCTCAGTCCTGCAACTGCTGCTTAGATTCTAAGTGTTTTAAATATCATATAAACACATTAGTTAATGCTAAGCATAGTTGGTGCAACTGGAAACCCAAAGAAGATTCTTCTGCGATAAGAGCTCGCAAAAAATGTGCACATAGTTCCAATTTTAGTTAGTATAGTTAAATAACTTTAAAGCTCTAACACGTTTTTCCGAGCATCACATCATTTAGTATTGTCTATTGAACTGAGCTCGTGCGAAATTTAAATAACTGAGCAAGACGCCGAGCTTGTTTAGAAAATTAACTAGGAAATTCCCGGAATAATTAGGAGCATTATTTTAGCGCACAGGATAATTCATTCCGCTTCTTATCCACGGGTTCGGATATATAACTGCATCTACTCTGTTAAAAATGTGCCAACCCACTAACATTTGGAAATCTCAGAACCTGCAGCATCTGAAGCCAAGTGCCGCTAAATATTGCCACAGGATCGACAATGTTTCCAATAAGTCGATGTAAAATCATCTAACAAACGGAGGAATTCGACTGCGATTTTGCTAGACATGACCTTCGACGACATACCGCACCCATCGCCTCATTGACTGGTATTCTACTAGTACGAACTTCAATAGTAAGAGCCAAGATGGAATTTAGTAAAAGAAGCTAACCCACTATGAAACAGGTTGGTTAGACGAAAAGTAACTTAGCAATTCCCACTCTTTTTTGCAACTCATCAAGCAACGCCGAACCAGTTCTAATGGAATCAAAATGGAATGATTACACAGGTCTGTTCCGAACAATTTGAAAACCTGTTAAATTTCGTTGTAACAAGGATTTATCTTGTCAATTTTATCAATCTTGAAAAAATTTTAGCTTCATACTTTGCTTATTTCTTTGAGCTTCTCCCTACTCTTTTTAGAATTTTTCTGTCTCTTCTGAGAACCAGAGTTCTCCTAAAATAATTACGATTTTCATAGGATTCTTGCAGATTTCACATGGATACCACCGCAATTATAACGTGGAAGCAATGTTAAAGCTTATTAATGACAATGCCGATGACGAAGAGATCTACAACTCGCACTAATTTTAGGTCTATAGTCAAACCCCGTTGTTTCATTGAATACTAGCCTAACACGCTCTAATGCAGCGTTCTATTTTAGTGAGAGTGCTGCTAATTAATACACTAAATGCAGACCTTATTGCTATTTGCTAAAGCACCTTCATTAGAGTCATCCGTTATAGCAGTACATATCGACGACGACTTCGACTCCTTTAAAAACTAAGAATCACCAACTGCAAATCATTATTTCTTAATTTTACAGAAACATAAGTCACCTCGAACTTTTCCAGTCTTTTGAAACTTCGCTTTTTTCGAGTGGATAAGTGTTAACTGAGTTGAGCTCGGCCGTTCTCGCTTCAGTCATCTAAATATCTCAGCTTACATGACTAAAACTCAGTAACAGGTCGCAAACCAGAACCATCAAACGTCATTTAATTTTAAGATCTGTAAGACATTGAAAATAACACAACCACATTTATATGAATACAGTCGACCACCAATACATCAACCTGCACCTGACATCGGCCGAGATGCAATACTGAGTGGACGAGTTATACACAATAAAAGAAAAAATCACGACAATGGAGAACTATACTAGTCAAATAACTACTTCTCGATAAGAAGATTCAATTATAACTTTCTTCTACAGCATTAATTATTGCAGTTGCTAGTCGAAAATAGGCCTTCGAGTCAGTTCTCGGCACCGAATAATCACTAGCTTTTAGCAGAATGCTCGACTTCGTGAATAAATGCCACGCGGAACTTTTCGTAGTATTCACAAGGCAATGCCTCAATCTTGGGTAATTAAACCTTTATATACATAAATGCTACATCAATGCAACACTAATACCATGATAGTAACGATGGAGAAGTAATGTTAGAGGAATGACACAAGTTAGAGCTCTGAGGTGCTAAGGCTTGTAGTGAAGTGAAGCTAACAATGAGGCAATGGCATCCAAACATTATTATACCATTAACACAATTTTAACAATAATAATGAGATTACAACGAAGTAGCCTTTTCTTAGCCGTAAGCGATGCCGCGCCGCGTCTATTCGCGGCCGGCGCGACGGCTGAGGGAGACAGTATGCTGGGGGCGGGGGGAGGAGACTGTATGCTCCGGAGACGGAGACAGTATGCTGAGGTGGTGAGGGTTACAGATTGTCCGTGTTTCGGCCAAGCTAAAATTTCAACATTATAGCGATGAGGACCATTTTTAGTGGATCGATGAGGACTGTTACATGTTACATGAGCGTTGACGGTGCTATGGACAGTGAATGATGAGTCATCTACGGAACACAGTCAGGCGGCTGGTCGTGAATAACGCTATGTCAGCAGCGTGAACTTTGAGCATCGATGGGTACCACCATTGCCTAAGGGTCAAGGGCCAGTATGATAAATGGCTACAAAACTGATAAGCCTATAGCGGCTTAGCAGAATACATACCATAAGTTGGCCGCTTAGCGGCATTGTACACATTGCGTATACATTGTGGGAGGAATGGTACATGCCACCGATGGCGCTGCAAACAGAACGCATTTGGTAACACCCGCCACTACTGACATCGCACCGTAGACAAGCTGAGAAACAAGATACAATAATCTGCTGATTACTGAAGGATGAATGTGAATGTGTGAATGAATGTGATTGAATAAGAATGAATGACTATGACTAAGAATGAGTTGAGGTGATTGAGGATGACTGAGGATGTGGTCGTGAGGAGCGGATTATCCGCGCTACCGATCGGGGGTAAGGTGAGTGATGGCATGTCTCCGCCGTTGATGGTACCCGGCTTATATCGGCTGCGGGAGCCGCGTGCGTATGCAACCGCGGTTAATCTGGATTGTTGATTCTGGACCGCAGTAGGCTGTACCTAACTGCCTGAAACATCAAACGTCATTGACTTCGTTGTTTCGCAAGGAAATAGTAAACTGTTCCACTGCCACGCCTCCTTCGGATAAGCCATCGTTGGTATGCTACTGAAGTCAAACCTGAATAGCTAATGTGCCTGAAACATTGAACATAATTGATCCTTAATACTGAAACATACAGTAGTAGAAAGATACAGATATATATATAGAAAGAGATAGAAACTATTCTGGGAATAGTTGCTATATTAATGAAGCACTGAATAAAGTAGACAGGTATCCTCTTGAAAGTGCTATCGTTCCTTAGGTCCGATGATGAAGTCGAATCTAGAAGGTTACTAGAGAGCTAACTGAAGAGAACGGATACATTTCTTCGTGAACAAATCTTTCGCTCCCACATCTCCATCGTTTGGTTAGCATCGAATTTGAACAAACCTCCCGAGTTGCTACCTAAAGCGTGTTTCTAACACGAGATACTCGCAGAATGCATTCCAAGAAATATTACAAATGCAAAGAAGTGAACACGAATAAACACGATTGGCGTCAGAACGATGACCAACAACACTGTAGGGAATGGCGATCCCACGAGATCTCAGATGCGATCAAATCTCGTCTCATAGCCGTACATCAAAGGCAACCGACTTTTGCTCGTCCACTTTAGCACTCCGACGTCCCACAGAAAGCGTCAGCAACCACCACCAGACCACCACGTTTTAACCACGAATACACACCGCATCGACGGCGAGCGGGAACTTCCACCAGCTCACTGACGCTTTTCATTACCATTTCAGAGAATCACTAGAAAAGCAGAAAACAACGCTATTCAGCAGTTTCCCCTGGCAAGAAGCAGACGAACAAATGGAAAGTGGGAGTCTCACAAATAAAACTGGAACAATAGTTGATAAAGATTAACCAATGCGAGAAACAAACTGGCCATATGTTGTAAGTGAGACCATACTATGAAGCGATGAAGCACAAAGTTGCTTGGGTAAGAGCAACAAGTGAACCACAGAAAATAGTTTAAATTCCAGGAATGTGATTATACAAGACGGTAAACGAAAAGCCTACCACTAGGTGCTTTCCGGAAATGCAGTTACTAAGCATTTCAGCATCGACTGATTGTCCTGCATATGAAATAGAACCCATGACTGGGCAGGACAAGAAAGACGACGGAAAAGTGTTGTGACGCAATCACGGACCCACACTTCACGACCGAAATTGCGCAGGCCTCCGCAGATCGCGCCGCTCATTAAGGGAGTATGGATGAGTGTCGAGGGACATTTCATCCTTAGATCATCCAGTAACGGCCTGCCAGAGTGTCACTTAAGTTGTTTGGAAGGTTCGCGATGAGATTAGAAATGATCCGTGTTTCGGTCTTCGATCTCTACCCATCACGTATGTGTTCTTGAAATTTAGGACAATAAACTGGTATTCAAGGGCTGCGACTGCCTGTGGTGGTGACAACCTGAGGCGGACTTTAGCCAGGCTGACTTCGGGACTCCAAGGAACCACAATGGCTTAACCAGCAAATCTGCGAAAAATGGAGGTTATACTGGGGCCCGCAAAACCAGTGAGGACGAGCCATCCAAGTATAAGTCAATAAGTAAGTAAACTGGTATTTGAGCCATAACGCTCGGTTTGGACGCTATACTGTCCATATGTATTTTGGAGGAGTTAGTTTGCTTGTACCTACTGATAAAAATGAGACCGGCGGCGCTGATGATGTCCACGGCACGGATTCTTTCATAGTGACCGACGACTATCACCTCACTGGTGGCTTTTTCACCTTTACCATTGCTTATACCGAAAAATCTGGCAAAGGATTATTGGGAAGTTGTTCTTCGAACGGGTTCGTGGAGATAGTAATTGAACTTTTGCAATCTCTTCTCTTCAGCCAGACGATAGTTCATTTCTTCCCTGTTTAACCGCCGTATTGTCCCTTAGGAAGACAGCACCTTCTGGAAGAGCTCGGGCATCTCGTCGTGCAAACGATGTGAATCCAGATTTATTCGCATGTTTCTGAAGCNTAAAACTGGAACAATAGTTGATAAAGATTAACCAATGCGAGAAACAAACTGGCCATATGTTGTAAGTGAGACCATACTATGAAGCGATGAAGCACAAAGTTGCTTGGGTAAGAGCAACAAGTGAACCACAGAAAATAGTTTAAATTCCAGGAATGTGATTATACAAGACGGTAAACGAAAAGCCTACCACTAGGTGCTTTCCGGAAATGCAGTTACTAAGCATTTCAGCATCGACTGATTGTCCTGCATATGAAATAGAACCCATGACTGGGCAGGACAAGAAAGACGACGGAAAAGTGTTGTGACGCAATCACGGACCCACACTTCACGACCGAAATTGCGCAGGCCTCCGCAGATCGCGCCGCTCATTAAGGGAGTCTGGATGAGTGTCGAGGGATATTTCATCCTTAGATCATCCAGTAACGGCCTGCCAGAGTGTCACTTAAGTCGTTTGGAAGGTTCGCGATGAGATTAGAAATGATCCGTGTTTCGGTCTTCGATCTCTACCCATCACGTATGTGTTCTTGAAATTTAGGACAATAAACTGGTATTCAAGGGCTGCGATTGCCTGTGGTGGTGACAACCTAAGGCGGACTTTGGCCAGGCTGACTTCGGGGCTCCAAGGAACCACAATGGCTTAACCAGCAAATCTTCGAAAAATGGAGGTTATACTGGGGCCCGCAAAACCAGTGAGGTCAAGCCATCCAAGTATAAGTCAATAAGTAAGTAAACTGGTATTTGAGCCATAACGCTCGGTTTGGACGCTATACTGTCCATATGTATTTTGGAGGAGTTAATTTGCTTGTACCTACTGATAAAAATGAGACCGGCGGCGCTGATGATGTCCACGGCACGGATTCTTTCATAGTGACCGACGACTATCACCTCACTGGTGGCTTTTTCACCTTTACCATTGCTTATACCGAAAAATCTGGCAAAGGATTATTGGGAAGTTGTTCTTCGAACGGGTTCGTGGAGATAGTAATTGAACTTTTGCAATCTCTTCTCTTCAGCCAGACGATAGTTCATTTCTTCCCTGTTTAACCGCCGTATTGTCCCTTAGGAAGACAGCACCTTCTGGAAGAGCTCGGGCATCTCGTCGTGCAAACGATGTGAATCCAGATTTATTCGCATGTTTCTGAAGCTGATGTTATTTTCGGAACAAACTTTTCAAGAAGATTCAGGTGAAGCTGTGTCGGATCGAGTATATGGAGCGGATGTTTCTGCATCTGAAACAAATCAGGGTGAGAAAACGCATTGATCCCAATGCAAAATCGTATGACTGTGCGGCTTAATTCTCTGCAGATGTTGAACATTGAAGAACACTCCAACATGGTCGAAACACTAATACGGTCGCATTGAAGATCGAGAGACTCCGCCACTGCCATTAAGTCCTAGTTCAGTTCAGGAGCTGGAAGCATTGCATCCTAGCGCATTTTAGGCTTTCGCGTCCGCTCGTACTCTCCAATTCCTTTGTTTCAGATTGCTGTAGGTGTGGCCTCCACCTCACAGACTTCGTGGTACTACTTGGACAGGCCGGTCTAGATGAAGGACGTGTTCGGTGTGGGATGCAATCTCGAGCAATTACTCCGCACTGGCGAGTAGATGGCTTCTTCTATTGACCCACTGCACATCAGATTTCGATTCTGGTCTATGTTTTTGAACAAGGGTTCTACTTAGCTTGCAAGTTTTGGAGCACCTTCAGATTAAATTCGCCTTTACAAATACCTTGACCGAAATTGCTGGAGACAAGGTTTTCTTTGTTTGAAACTTGCAATGTTTTGGGAAAAAAGCTTTTTTTTCACCCTTTCCCAATGAGGTCTTTGCCATTCGACTCATTTTGGATCACTTTGGATCACATCACCTCTTTCGCGTCAGTTTACGCACAACTTAATATCCTCTTAAGGGAGGCTGTCACTCTTTAACAATGAAAGGGTAAAGACTCTGTAAAATTCTACTTTTTACGTCTTGTTCATTCATGATGTCAGGAGTCCATGGGTATTCTTGATGTGGATATTCTGAGTGTTCACTAGTGAAGGCACTTCGTGCCGATCCCAGATCGAACATGGTGGGCTCGACGATGGGCACGTTTGTTCTTGCTTGAGACGAGGCAAGATTAATGAGAGTCCACTCTATCGTTAATGCAAACTGCAGAAATGTAATGCGAATTAATTTATCTCTCTATATTTTATAGGCGTATTAATGCATACGTCCGTGGCTGATCTTCCCTCTGTGGATGTCGGTTGCACGTTAATTCGTCCAAAAGCTTATCGGTAGCAAAACCACAAATGTTCATGAATGCTATTCATATTAGTCTTTTTAACACGCGCTACAATAGCAGGTACTATTAAACCTTGGACCTGAGCTGAAGTCTATGGTAGTTAGTTGTGCCTCTCCTTTAGGGACGCAAGAGCTGCTGTCTCGAAGATATGGTGCTGCTGACGAGTGTGTATGGATGGATGCAGATGAGCGTTTGAAAATCTCTACGGTCGACATTTTGTTTAGAAGAGTTAGTTGGATTTCTATTCATTTAACACGCGTATTTTAAGAGCAGATCCGAACAAACCGATGCAACTCGGATGCAAAGGGCAAGCGGATTGGTTGTGAGCGAACTCACTCGCTGAGTTGGTTCGATTCCATTTCGACGGTTCCATTTAAAATAGTAGGTTTTTCACAAACCATTTTTGTCTTTCTTTTGTTTTATGTTCACAATTTAGTCTTATCGCGAGCGGTGGCGATGTTCCATCTCGTTCGCCTTGTGAACGTGAAAGCAGTGATATGTTTTGGTATACCGAGATTCAGATGATGAATAAAGTTGCGACGAACAACGTATAATGTCTAAATGGTAACTGTTGATAGTTTCTTTTGCCTAACAGTTAACTTTGCTTTTATTTCTAAAGGTTAGCGTTATGCAGACGATTGACTAGCCGGATTCGTCTTCTTGCTTTTTTCTGTTTCCGAAAAAACAAGCAAATTCAAAAGAAGTTGGAAACCACGATTAAAAAATTTAGCTTCAAATTTGTCGAGATTGTGGAATGATCTATTCGTTTATCGTGAAGTGTAGTTAGACTAACGATCCTATATCCGATAACTGCTTTACTTTTTGCAGGAGGTAGACCAAAGGGAGCACTTCCTAGTTTCGTTATCCTCTGACTACCTCGGAAAGCGGAATCCGGATACTAAGATCCATTTTAAAAAAAGCAGCTGAGGAAGGAAGGTTAAGAGACGGACTCACTAGTTGTCGTCTGGACATTTTCGATAGGTCTAATTCTATCGTTGCACAGATTTTAATGGTTTTCAGCTGAGAACTTAGTTAGGAGAGTTTTAGCTGAGCAAGAATTCTGCTAACGCGAGAACGAATTGTTGTTTATTGGCGAGCTAGTTAGCCACTGTTTATTTTCGCTTCTATCAGAGCTATATTCCGGCTATAAATATGTACTATTAAGCTTCTCGAGTTTTCTACTACTAAGTGCAGTCATCGTCTGCATAATACTAGATTTTATCTAAATGATCGCATAATTTGGAGTGAAGTGTTGGCGTTGGTCTACAGTACATCCGATCCAGCAGTAATTTTGTTAAGCTTTAAAGAAAAGCTCTGTGTCTTGCTTTTCTGCGTCTTTCAACAGAATGAATGTTTGTTCATGAAATGTACTATGCTGCTGTGTGGATAGTCGTTCTTCTAATGAAGAGGGGTCTTGGTCCGAAAAAGCGGTGGGTATAGAATAGGAGCCCAAAGATACAAAGATAATGAAAGGTCATTATTTTCTAGTTCAAGCTGCACGTCACTGGGCACAACGTTGCTCAATAATTCGGCCTATTATTATCAGTAGGGAAGTCTTCATAAACTCCTTGTTATTTTTTGTGTTTTACTGAATAGCGAGAACTCTACTGGGTTACAAAGTGGGTGAAGCTGATTGCAGAAGACATTGTTGAGTTGTCATTTCGTAAAACTGGCGAAATACAAAATTCGTTAAGTTGTTGACGGTTTGGTTTGCAGCTAGCCTGTTCCACTAGGGCTTCCCGCTGAACGCGAACATTTCGATCTCTTCCCATCTGTTCGGTGCAATCACTGTGAAACCACTGAGTTAATGCATATCTGGCCTCTACAATGACTCGAGGTAGCATACCGATGTATCGAGCCAGTGCTGCTATCCTCTCAAACAGGTCTGGTACCAATTTTCTGACCTCAGAAGGATGGAGGGCGTGGTAGGTCAAGGGCGCGGGAATCGTTCCCATGTGTATTGCAGGGCGCCTCTGACCACTGTTCCACAAGACGCCAATTTTTTAGATTCTATTTATTCCATTTTTTTCTGATATCATCCTTAGCCATCTGCGGTCATTCGTTCGCTTCCTCGCCTTGGGCTCACTGAGCCCTCCATCTATCAGGGTTCAGCAAGTTGGCACCAGATTTCTCTGTGGAAAACAGTGTCGCTGACTTGATCCATTGATAGGCCGTTGCAAATCACTGCGTGGATCAAATATGCATTGAATTATCCCCACAATGGAGGCAGGTAGCACAGTGGCAGTGATATCTGTAGTCACGAACATGGCGCTAATTCAATTCCGCTCTGGGCCAACCAAGCCGCTCATCCCTCTGGGGTTGGGAAATTGGTATTGCACTTGTCTGGGAAAAAATCACTCTCTGTATCCTAATTGGGAATGCTCCAGCTCAGCTATTCTAGGTTTCTAGAAATCATATAAAATAAAAAAAAGATATCCCCACGCTAGATGCTGTAAGTGAGGCCCAAGGCGTGACGCATCCCCTAGGGAGTGATGAACGTCGAAACTTCTCTTTGTTTTTCGCTGGACTTTTTTTATGAACAACTGCTAAGCGATAGTATCGTTTGTGACTGTCGTCTTCACCGGCAGTACTCCGTTGCTCGTGAAACGAACTCCACCGTAAGTAACGCACTGCATGGCGTTATCAGCATCATCTAATGTCGTACAGAGCCACGTATCTCCCTACATTTGTCCATTTCAGGGTGGATTCTGTGAAGAGAAATTCCTGGAAGCAACGAGTGTGTTGAATGCGGTGGGTGACGGAGAGGTAGGAGGTTTTGAGAGAGGTTGTTTCAGGTAGAGCAGGGAGCACGTCTTAATGTTTCTTATGTGTTCAGGTCGCGTGTACAACTTACAATGTAAAACTCTCATCTACCTGTGCAGATTCATTACAAACAAATATTGGACTGATTGGAATTTTGTTATATGTTTTCAGATTCATTGTACATTTACTACTTCATAACACTTCTTAGGCGATTCTAACGCAACATGGATAACTCGAGCCACGTCAATTCGTTCGTTGTGGCCGTGCACTGTATTCTCCCTTGACAGGAAGGAATATGAGGCCAACGCTCTTTCTCTAAAAACTACGCGTTTAACGATGGTTACTTGATACCATTATCGAATTTCCTACATATGTGGCTCCTGCAATGTTTGAAAAGCCATGTTTATGTGTTTCACAATACCAAGACCTCTGTTTTTTGTTCTCATCTGGGTATTCGGAGAAATGCTATTCATCTTTTTATTCAGGCGAAGGAAAGGAATTGGTTCGCAGGATTTCATGGTGGTGCTGTTAATCATCTTATTGGTGACAATGAAAAGCCTTCTGAAGCGGAACAAGTACTCAGTCTTTCCCATCCTGCGTGGCACTTCTTTGGTGTCCTTAACGATGTTCCACTTTCAAGACATTTCCTTTGTTATTGCGTTGTAGTGGTGTTCGTTACTCAGCCTGACTGCCAATTCTCGAACAAATTATGGAGATGCCATTTTGAGGTGGTCTCTTGAAGATTGATTTTGAAATTATTGTTAACTCACTGTGATTGGATCGTTGTAGTTCGTGGTTCTTCCCCTTTACTTAAATGATATCTCTTCCTCACTTTCACTGAATACTGCATTTGCCACTGAAACGTCGTCGGTGGGTTTGAACTTTCCAGCGAATACAGTTTTCTTCACGTGAAACTGAAAATTCGGGGAATTTCATAGGAAATATTTAGAGTTTTTCGCGGTTCCCTATTTCTACTCTTAATATGGCAGATGTACCCAATTCTGGTACTCCATAACTTCTTATCACTTCCGATTACCAGAACAAATGTGCTCAGAGCTTGGCAGATTCATAACATAGTGCTCGCTCCATCGCTTTAGGAGTGCAAATATTTCTCTAAAGTCTCCTTTTAACTTAAAGCACGGTCGAAATTCAGGTTGTGAAAAAGCCGTAAGCTCAGGTTTTAGATTCCTAACAGCCGTAAATATTAGCGGCACCAACACGGCAGCTCATCTGCTTTGGTGTTCGAAATAGAATCCTCGACAAGAAATAAACACAAAGAAGAAAAACTTTGGCAAAAGCTTCTCCAGTGGAAGGCTATTACCGTAGTAGAGAAAAATTTGCCTCTTGTCGGCCAAAATGTGTAGGTTTTAGTGCTGCTTCTGCGTTGACAAAATTCCTCATGAGCTGAGTTCTGTTTGTTCAAAGTAAAGCGGCGTAGTGATTTTCCCGAACGCGTGCACGAATGTCAATGCATTTGCGTTATTACTGGGTCAATCTCTGGAACAGCTTTATTCTGGTGGTCTAGCAAGTGGTTCGCTTCTGGCGAACGCATCCGAATGTCTGCACGAGCTGGTCGGCGGTAACGAAAAAATGACCGTGGCTTCGTAATTTCAGTGGTCGATCGCAAAATGATTAGTGACGATGCTGAACAACTTATGGAACTGAGGTCTTCGTTGCATTCCCAGTCTATAAGTTCAACTTCCGGGCAGCACATTTGGTTTCCTGTTTTTCGACTGTTTTCCTTTCAAATATAATACAGTGCTTATCGGTCGAATTTCCTTCGAGAATCAATGGAATTTTGCATGCTTTTTATTTTGTGTAAAAATACTTTTACTCCTACATTACAGCGAACTCTACCAGGTACCAACGACAAGAATTTTTTACGTCTTGCTTTTTGCAGGGAGCGACTGGTTCTCTCATTTCACGGTTCCATCTCACATACAAGTATGGATTGAACTTACTTCAAGTCGTAGTCATCAATCCATGGTTTATGTTGGAGCGGAATTTCTATCGATTTCAGATCCTTGATGCTACTGCAGAACTCTAGCTAGGTGTGATTATTGTTTCTCAGTTCTCCATTTTATTTATGACCTTTGCTAGTTCTTCATCCAGAGTCTTGCAATTTAATTAAGGTTAGCCACGGCTGGCTTAACTAGAAAGAAGCTAACCCGATTTATGTAAGCGCTATGTATATGGAAGCAAGAATTTAAGCGTTCTCTCTTTGCGATTCGAAAGAAATTGAGTGATATTTTGACACAAACATGTTGAACTGTGTGGATTTCCACCTGCATTGAGAAAGAATTGATATGTGAAACCATAATTCCAATCCTTGGTCCATCGTTAACTCAATTGTAGCTATCAGCCGCAGCACTTGACATATATATTACTGTATCCTGTACTATTGAAGCTTTCCGAGATTTCTTTTTGGAAATGAAGTGAGAGAGTTACAGAGATAGATACCGGCTGTTCAGGAGTGGGTGGGAGTTACATATTGGATATAGAGATACCTTGTCACATGCTTTAGTTTTCAGGATCAAACGAGGCGGAAATACAAAGCTCTCTATGAAGTGCTGCGAAGAACGCGGTCTGTCTTGAAGGTGAAAGAACTTGATCATAGGAAAACACTGGTCCACCGCCTTGAATACGCTGATAAGTGCGATATTATAGCTGGCAGGGTTTGTGAAACTGCAGTGTATCGGTGCTTTTGTATCTTCTGTTAGAATTCGGCGTGTTTAATAAGCTGACACTTCGCGGATGACATTTCCATCTTTTCTGAGAGTATTGATGTCATAGAGGCGATTCGAAATAAGCTTAACGAACCGGTGAAAGGATTTGACTGCGCTTAAATCGCTCGAAGAGTCAGTTCATAAAGCACCTACAGTACAAAGGCGAAAAAATCGAACTGAATGGTTCTTTGATCACAAAAACCACCTGGTACGTATGTTTCAGACGTTCAACGAATATGGCATATATTGCTGCATCGTATGCTATTGAAGTTTTCCAGGATTTTTTTTTGGAAATGAAGTAAGAGAGTTACAAAGATTGATACCGGCTGTTCAGGAGTGGATAGAAAGAAGTACGAAGTCGACAACTGAGCGTAGCGCATGAAGGAGATGTACCAGCGCTCTTCGATGTGGATAAGCAGGTAATCTTTGTATCTCGTCTTGTTCGGGACTGTTTTGGACCTAAGGCTGTTATTATTTTGGGACGGCTCATTGATATAGGAATACCAGGTAGTTAAGAAGATTCTGTCTGAATTAGCTGCTCGCCTTTGTCTGTACCACGCGGGACTTTTTGTGATTAGGAATCACAATGCCGGACACCTAAAATTTTTGTAATTAAACAGTCTATCATGATTATACAACAATTATAGAATAACAATGCAACTGTACCATTAACGCGACAATGACACAAGTAATGAAGAGGCGTAGCCTGATCACTGGTGTTCAGGTTGCTTATGAGAGAAGAGGTTGTCATATAAATTCTACTACATGGAATGGATGTGAGGAAAGGACATGGCGACTTAGACAGCATTACTGTGAACTGAATGAGCTAACCGGGGAGCGGCTTATCTACCTTTTGTGATGGGCGGAGTCGCGCTACTGTAGGCAGAGAAACGGTTTGCCACTAATAGGTTTTGGAAACATTTCTTAAGCATTGCAATCTGATAAGGCGATAGTCAAAGCATAGGACTGTAACGGCAGATATCTTTTATGAGATAACCGACTACGAAAGGTTAGACATAAGGCTGTCGGATCGTCACCGGAAACAGTATTCGAAACGTTTGACATGAGGTTATCGGATCGTCGTGGGAATAAGGTCATCGGAAACAGGATTCGAAATGTTTTACATAGAGAACATTCCAATGTTCGTGAATAATGTTCTCTATACATTATTCTTTCAAATTATGTTCGTCTTTTGATATACGGTTAATACCTGCTGATTGCAAACCTTCGAAAACGATACAGGAAAGAATGTCTATGTCAGAATATATTCTGCAGTACCTGCATCCTGGAAGGACACTCCGGGTATGGCATGTATTTTTTCATACCTTAGTGTACCTAAATAACCCTCCAAAGCACAAGAACGAAAACTGCCTATGATTTGTGAATGGGTTCTACTTTTACAGATAGTGACTGGTACCCGTGATTTTGGTTGGACTCCTCTTCTTGAGTACACGGAAACTGATAAGCCAGAAAGAGACTAGTCCACATGACAAGACTAAGAGGGTATTCGTTTTTTCAGGATTTATTTCTCCCACGTTTTACCAATTACCGTGGTGCCCACTCTCTTTAGGTGTTCACGGATTATAAATGCTACGATTTTTTAAATGGTGATTTCCAACGAGCATGTGAAGGAACACCAGTGTCCTGTTTTTGCAAAATGCGGTGCAGTTTTTCCACTTTTTGAGTAGTTTTCATCGTTTAAAACTTATTTACACGTCGTAAGGTGTTTGTTCAGTAACTTTTAATTGTGTTGACGAAGTCAGTTGTTTTCGTATAATACTTCCGCCGGAACTGGGTTCACAATACTCCAGGAGTGTTGTCCAACGAAAGATTAAGGCAATGTACAGATTTTGTGTCGATTTTTCGATTTTTCGACTATCAAACTTTAAAAGGAGAACCCGTAAACAACAAGTCTAACTTTGTATAATCCCATTGTATTACGTACTAACTGATAGTGCATTTCTCTGCCACTGAAAGCTATGATCTACGATACTAAAGTACTCTGCGTTTCCCAAAGCAGAGCGCATGTCAACTGCTGCTTCTCCTAAGTGTTCAATCCATCGGAGGAAAAGAACATCAAGAAGCTGAAAATAATAAGCAATTTAATATGGTTTAAACTTAATTACAAACAAAGAGACAAACACACATCTAGAATCCACCACTTAAAACAAACATAAATATCCCACCTGCTGAACGAAATTGCCCGCATAGGTTAGGAACACTACAGAGAAGTGTACGTCTCCGATTAAAGTGTCCTTCTATTGGGTAAATTCATCGGATCCACCTGACCATCGGTCACGCTCGGAACGAAACAAAGACAGAAGCTCTGTAGAGCGACCAACCGAAGCGAATAACACCAGAAAGCTACACATGTAGTCAGTTAACCTTTCACTTCGTTCCTTTCGGAGGTTTTCCTCTTAGCTTTCTTTTGGAATTCTAATCGCTTCAGTCCGTTTAGAAGGCGTCCCACCTGGGAAATCGCGGTATTAAGAGGTTAACTCTGAGGTAACAGTACAAACAACACAACACTTGTTCAAGGCTAACATATTGGGAACGATATCTACATTTATGTGGCGAAAGTAAGGCTCGTCACAAGCTGAGGCTAATACACGAGTCATGGCTGAAAAATGCTGCGATACACACAATTTAAGAGTTGTGCTGGCGCCATTCCATAAAAATAGATTTCTCACTTTATGCAACATGCTGGAGTACAGCAGCTAAGCCTCTATTCGTCCTCAGTTAGCAAACTTGTGCCAGATTTTTTGCGATAAGCTCCGTGGGATCAACAACGGCTCAGGGGTTCAGTGCTCGAACTGTGACCAGGAAAGATTTCAGTTGAGCTGTTGCAGGATTCTCGGATTAAGCAGTTCAACCGGCGTCCAGCAACGTTCATGAGGATAAAGTCCTCATGCTGTATGCTTATTGGAACACGCCGTGAATGAAGGATGCAGGACGGGGGATGAGAGAAGTGTTCGAATCCCCACATTATGCGATGGCAGGTTGTAGAAGTAAAGAAGCCTATCGGTTGTTTCTAACCAAATAAAATTTGTTGCCAACAAAGATTCAAGTTAACATCACTTCTAAATATAAACAAATTCCTTGAGATAAAAATGGAAACTATTAATGTTCGTGGCCGATTAGAATCACTCCACGAGTCAAGCGACTGTTCTCGGCTACTTCCTAGTAGTTCGATGGAGATGTATAATTGTATTGATTTCATCGCTTCCTCTATTAATTTTGCAATACATTTTCGCTTTTGTTCTTGTGCCCAAACTTTGTAGGCGTTATGTAATCTTTAAGATTGGCGTTATTTCATCATGAATTTTGTTTGGCCAGAATGAAGGACAGCACACATCTCGTTATTGCTCAGATCATTGCCAGGGTGCGTTATTAAATTTTCTAGCTCTTTGAGATTTTTAACCGTTTTTTGAAACCAAGTATTCAAATGGAAAGGGACGAATTCCTAGGCGTGAATTAGTACCCAGTCGTTTTTGTGGTGGTTTGGTGTGCTGTACAAAATTTCTCGCTCTACTTCTTCTACTCATTCGAAAGTTTTACCACCATAAGTATAGTACTTTCTATTAACCTCGGCATTGATTGAATAATACTTTCTACTTCTGTTCAGCAAACACGAGGTGTTATTTTATTTCTTTATTTACGTACAAGCTGACGTTTCGGCGGATTTCGCCATCCTCAGAGCCTGGGAAGGTCAAGTTGACAGCAAACTATTCGGCCAAACACCTCCATAAGCAAACAAGGAAAACGCTGAACCAAGATTTCAATCACATTGAACACAGCTGTGCACACTCACCGCTTTCTATGAGGCTTCCACCGACAATGTCGGCTATAAAGAAGGAATAGTGTTTCCGCAAATACCATTGATAAACCGGAAAAGGAAGCAGACCAATCAATAGTTCTAGAAAAAGAAGCACCATTCAATAAAACTGGAAAAAAATCTTCTGGAAAAATTAAAATCTTGCACTTCCCGTTGTTATAGAAACTACCAGAATGAAGTTTCCTTCTCCTTCTAAAGGAATGAAATGGTATGTAGATATTTCATTCAATAATAGCGAAGATTTGCGCGAGAAGAAAAAATTTTTGAAAAAGTACCTTCCAGTCTTCTCCTTCCTGATAACAAATACACATCATTTAGAGCTTAGCATTTTAGCCACATGTTCCTCCCACAAAGAGAAGAGAATGGGGCTATCCCATCAACCTAAAATTTCATTTCTTTGAAGGCCATCGAAAGATGGAACACAGAAATGTTTCCGGTAGCCTCTTGAGGAGACTGTTCATAAGCAGATATGAGCATCGATGATTAAGTTGATATGACTGATTGGAAACATGAATATTAGCAAAAAAGTGGTTATTAGAAGTAGTCGAACCACATAAGAGAAAGCTGGGTGATGTGATACATACGGCCCAGCACTTTTGTTAAAACGAGAATCGCTAAATGGCAAGCAGAGTGTCGTTCACTTAAAAATGACCTAAGACACCATACTGATTCCGACAATTAAAATCTCAGAATTTCTAGGTAATTTTAGACAATTTTGGAAAGAATTTTAAACATTTGTGGACATTTCTAGAAACGACGATCTGTGTACTGGAACCCTGGACAGTTTCGTGAAATTCATGTAATGGCAAGCCATTTCCGGTTATAACTTCAGTTGCCTTGGTGTGCACACCACCAAATACTTTCGTTATTTTGGATGTCTTTTTAATATAGAAAAGCATTTTTTACGACACTTATTTGCCACTAATTGGAAGTGAAAAGCATCGAACTAATTATTGGATATGTTGAAAACACAATGTTCCTAATACACCGCATAAGTAATAAATATATGCATTTCGAAAACTATAAGCTTGTGAGTGAATCGGGAAAAAAAAAGACGTACTTAAAGGCAAAACGACTGAAAATTATTAAATGACACCCCATAGGTAAGTGAAGGGGACCAAGTTACTGCCCGAGTTGGACACCACTAAATCCGGGCTCCGATGAACGCCGCTTCTCACGGAAGTGTCGCTTACCACTGCTTCAAAATAATCAATGCTAAACAGATTATAGGTCTTAGTCAACATAATACTATATGTTACAGTGCGAAAACTCGAAGAACCACACCAATGAGGCAACGACTGGCACCAAGCCTTGCCATTGCTTCTATGTCTAAGGTGGAAGCGCCGGTTACTGTTCTCGGGCAGCCACTGTACTGTAGATATATAGATGACCGTTTTGTCCTTTGCTCAACACAAGACGAAATGGACAAATGTTTCAAGTTCTTGAATGCACAGTCAAAATATATCAAGCTAACCCGAGAGAAACCGAAAGAAAAATGGCTTCCATTTTTGAGCGTACAAATTCACCTATCAGAAAATGGTTACATTACAAAGTGGTACCGAAAGCCAAGTAGTAAAAACGTCTTGGTTCATTACCTCTCCTCTCACCCCTCTCACACGAAAAGGGCGCTTATAAGAAACATGTTTCGAACAGCAACCAACGTGTGCACGGGAAGAGAGCAGAGAGAGGAGTCCCGGAACTTGGCTCGGCAAATAGCCATTTCTAATGGCTACGAAACTGTAGCTCGGGATAGGTGTCGGATAAATCATAGGCCCCCAAACGACAACTCCAGCGATAAAAAGATTCCGTTTATCCTACCCTTCATTTTAAATGAAGTAAGTGCAGCCATAAAACGCTGCTTAAGAAGGGCGGGTTTAAAGAATTCAGTAAACGTAGTTGAAATGCCACAGATCAATCTTAGGCGTCAGTTAGTTCGTAACCGCCTATATGACCGTCTATGTGCAACTCAAAATTGCATAATTTGCCTCAGTGGTAGAGACGGTGATTGCATGAGCTCGGGTATAGTTTATCTGATCTCCTGTAAGACGTGCGGTGACGAATACATTGGCGAAACGGGCAGACCCCTCTGTGTCCTCATAAAAGAACACCTAGCAGGCAAACACAGACCAAATACCCCACTAGGCACGCATAGGACCCAGAGACATAACGGGGAGGACTTCGAAGTATGTGTCACGATCCTCGCACGCGAATCAAGAACACAGGCGCGAAAAGCTCTCGAGGAATTCTGGATTAATTCCAGAAATCCGAAAATGAAGCGCAGGGAAAAATGTCCTCATTATCACGCGCGATATAGGGCAGTATATAAGACTGCTATTCTGATGAGAGGGGCACATTATGCTTCCATGTGATTTCTGTGTGGTTGGCCTCTACGTGACATACTTAGTGGAAACCTCATAGAAAGCGGTGAGTGTGCAAAGTTGTTTTCAATGTGATTGAAATCTTGGTTTAGAGTTTCTTTGTTTGGTTATGGAGTTGTTTGACCGAATAGACTGCCGTCAATTTGACCTTTCCAGGCTCTGAGGAAAGCGAAATTCGCCGAAACGTCAGCTTATTCGTGAATAAAGAATAAAATAACACCTCGCGTTTGCTCGACAAGAGCACGAAGAATTACTTGATCAATGCCGAGGTTAATAGAAAGTTGGTCGTGGGACTTACCTTTTTTTGCTTATGCAGAATGTTTCTAACAGCACGTTGACCCTTTTGATCTCTTCCTCTAACTGATTAACGATTTTGATACTAAGGTGGTTAGGTGTGAAGCACTTTGACACTTGACACTTGATCGGCTCGCCCTCACTGGTTGTGCAGGCCCCAACACAATCACAATCTATCGGAGATATGCTAGTTGAGAGCTATCGTGGTTTCCTGGAATGCCGAGGTCAGCCGTGCCAAAGTCTGCCCCAGGTCTTCAGCAACACGGACAGTCGCAGCCTTTGTGGATCAGAAGGAGATTTGCCACCATGTGACTTTGACACCAGGACGGTCGCGGCTCCTGGTGCTGGTTTACTCTCAGCTAGGCTTCCTTATAGAAACGCCGGACTCCTTCTCAGCTTGGAAGACCACACCGGTAGGATGAATTTTACCACTGTACATCGTAGGCCGACACCCAGGAACACCTCCCAGCCACGATGAGGCGGCAAATCGTTGGGAGAGGTGTGGAGCATTGAGACAAGGAAATCGTACTTTAATTGGGTCTTGAATTGAAGAAATCTGCTACGCTGTGCAATATTAGAGAAAATGCATGAAGAGATGAGCAGAGTGTACAAAAAGAGAGAAATCTGGGCGAAAAAATCCGTTTGATCCAAGTCCACAACGGCGATTCAAAGCACGAATCGGCTTGCAAATGCTTGCAATCGCTTTCGACAACTCACCAAATGTTCCAAAGACACGTTTCTTTTTTATTTTGACGAAATCATTTACTAAAGCTAGAATTGACAACACGGTGTAGATTTTGCCTGCTCAGTGGAAATCTCACGATAACAACTGCAGAGTTTTGAAGATACTGATTGACAAATATGAAATAGTGATTTTGAAACTTCAGTAGCGGCAATTATTTTGTGTAGTAAGCCCAAATTCGACTTCAGCTTTTATTTCACTGTGCTATACAAGTTCATGAAAGTAGCACAGTGGTGGTGTTATAATTCGATATGCCCACGGTATTGGTTCAACCTCTCCCCTTTGAGACAACCGGGCCTCCACCAGCCTTGGGCAGAAAACTTGTACAACCCTCGTTTAGTATCCATCCAGTGTAGGCGCTTCCGAGTAACAGGAGCACTTGCCTGACCACCATCTGACAATCTTCACAAAAGATATAAAAGATCCTCTGGCAGAACTCAAACCAACACACAAATTCAGCTACCTCCGTGGGCAGTGGACGCCAGGAAACAAATCGAATAAAGAAAGTGTTGGGACATGCACAGTGTGCAATGTTGTTTCATATTAAAAAAAAATTTGACAGTTAAAAAAACTTATTCGTCATAAAAAAGTTTACCGTATTGGCACGAGCCTAAGTAAGTGGTAATAACGTCGCCACCTTTTCGCAATCTAATAAAAATCGACTGGAGAGGAAAGAACGACGATTGGTATTGATGTTAAAAAGGCAAAAAATAGGCTGAACAAGACAAATAGGTCGAAAAATGGCTATTCGCACAGGTGAAGATGAACTTGTTTACACAAACACAACTGGGAACATTGACTGTAACCGTTTTAAGACAGCTCTTAGAGCACCATTAAGATCATCAGCACCGAACAAACAAGAACAGTACAAGTAGTTAAAATCACAATGTTATGTCCTTACTTGATGCCTACTACAACTTTTCACGACAAGGTATTATGTGAAATTCAACCATAGTGATGCTGAAATATTTGCAAACCTCCGGACCGCAGGTGTCTGCGGTGGGAATCGAACACATTACCACCTCTTCCAGCGGCCAGCGCTTTCACTGCCACACAATGCGGATCCTTCATTTCGCCTGCTTCTCAGCTAGTTTTGTATATACCAGCAATTATTGTTAAACATGGCTTGCGCCTCAGCATGGCGTTCGATTGCTAATTTGTAATATTGAGAAACATGCAAACTTGAGCGCAATAGTATTTCATTCTTTTTGAGCAAAAGAAAATAAAGTACCCAGCCCATCAACAACTGTTGGGAACTCAGCGAAAAATACTGGAACCACCACCTACTGATAGTTAGCTGTCAGTCCCCAACCGTAATAATGGTAGTCACCCAGCTTAATTCTAGCTAACGGATACTCTTGGTTAACCGCACGCTTTCAGTGTACAATAGCCCTCTCCAGAACGATTCCCTTAGATGTTAGAAATAATGAATCAGCTTCTCCTGAAGAAATATTTTTCGATGGTAATAGTTTGTAACCGTGTGCAGAAACAACTATTGATGACAAAATAAAATATGGAACATGATAGTAAAGTGTGTAGAATTCTTTGTCTAAATTTAAGAAACACAGTTACCTAAAACAGAGGCGGTTAGCACAGTGGTTGTGACCCCGTTCATCACGAGTATAGCGCTTGTTTGACTCTGTCCCGTACTCACTGAGCCTTTCACCCATATAGGACGGGAAATTGGTATCAAACGTTTTCGGGAAAGGTTCACTCCTTGCAGTCCAACTAGGAACTCTCTCGCCCGGCTATCTAAGGACTCCAAGAAAAAAAGTACTTGACCAGCATTAGAGTACATTTAAAAAAAAAGATGAAAATCATCATTCATCAGTCTAAACCACATTGGAAAAACTCAAAGATTATCAAGTGCTGGAATTCACACAGGAGATGTGGCCACGGACCGTATAAAAAATATAAAATATATCAATGATGAAGAGTCCTTGATAGCTACAAAATTGATTCTCAACCTTTATTTATCTACTTAAGCCTGCAATTAGGATCAATTTGTTGGAAGTACGGAAAACGGGTTGTAAAGTCCCGATAGAATAGGAGGAGGTTTAAACACGAGAGAAAATATAAAGCATTGGTCAACACTGACTCAGCTTTGAAGATGAGAGTATTTCCTTGAGGATAACATGACAATAGGTTCGGCAAAAAAAACATTACAAGAATTTGGATCGAGTATAAGTTTCTAGAGCTCACCTTCGTCAAGAATGTACACAATTTCAGTTTGTGCTGGTTTATAACCGAGTTTTGCAAGAGTACGGAAAAAACTTCATAGCTGCCTCGTCTCGATTTGAAAAAAATTACCGAAGGCCCGCGACTCTTAAGCAAGATTCTACTTATTTAGCTACTACTTATAAACTACTAGTTATAACTTATTGAGATATAAGCCAAACTCAGGAGATCGGCTATCCCGCAATTACTCTTACACCAGGTTCACGAGCTATCTTAAAACTGAAAACACTGTAATTTTGTCTGCAGCTTTAGCTCAACTGCGTTCAACGCCAATCAGTGCCCAACATTATGCATGTGTTGATCAAAAGCTTTAGTACTTTTATTTATGCACATAAAAACATTTACGTCGAAGGTTCTACTAAATACCCAAAAGTGCGACGACAACATGGGAATGAAAGTCGATGAACTACATTATTTTCTCTCTGCTAGAAACATCAGAAACATCAATCTTTTAACTCAACATATTAGCAATGGGAAACGAAAACACAACTGGAAATACCGGTGTGAAAACACAACTGGAAATACCGGTGTAAAAATACTGAAGGAAACAATGAGGAAACTACTTCAGAATTCTCCAGCTGGAAATTAACAACACAAACAAGTTAGCTCTGAAGTGGAGATGCACAGTGGCATGGGAAAGGCCGAAAGGGTATTAGGGTTAAGTAACCTGAACATCGAAAATCGAGTGGACCATTGTGACTGTCTCTCATGAGATGCAAAAATCAAAACAGGATGTAACTACGGCACGCAACAAAGACAGGTGAAGACGTCGGAGTTGCACATACCCGACTTACGCTAAAAGCACTGTAGCATAGCAAAAGCAGAAGACCTGACAAGTAGGCCTATCGCCTATATCTAATATAACAGCCGCTGCTACTGAGCAATGCATAGACGAGATATGCTTAGAAACTTAAGAGGTAGTAACTAAATTGTCACCAAATATAGCAGCTACTTGATTAGTAGCTGCATATATAACTGTGAAAACACAGTAAAGAGTAACTAATTAGAATTGAAATTAGATTGTCAATGATTTCGTAGTATCACTACCACTTGATTTTTCAATGGAATCTCAACATTCTCTGCGTTATGACTTACCGACTCGCCGTAGTTGACGAATGTTTCAGCGCGTAGGATTGCGACGTAAAGGAGGAGGGGAGGTTTATCTCCACAGCAGGGTCTTCCATAGTCAAAAGGAACCCGACACTTCCACCCGGGAGCCCAAACGGAACTAAGCCAATACTGATTTTCATCGTTGAGCTGGCATCAAGTACTCTCAAAATGGGAAATTTTCTATGATCTGCAACGATCAGCGAATGCCTGTAGGAACGAGGAAAATTTCATAGGCAAACCTCAGGACTCTAGGGAACCATAATGTCTCAATCAGCAAAGCTGCAGCATCAATATTCCACATACTAGATCTCCCGTCTACGATATCAGGAGATGGGACAACTGGTGAGTTGTTATAAGATCTCGAGTTGAACAGAAGGTCACTGGAAACAGGCAAAACGTGCAGTCCTCGTCATGCAATAGAGACTACTTCTTGCCCGTAGCTATAACGCAGAAAAGTTTACTCAGACGAAAGGCTTACTTTCCTTTCAAGATCGCAATTCGCACTGAAATCTTGGTGATCGCACGAAAATTGGTAACAAAAATGCACACTAATTATTCGACAGGCCTTTATTTTTCCTGGACAAAAAATCCGTCAGGAATGTCGGTGACGTCGGCTTTATCGCAAACCCTTTTTTTTTNTTTTTTTTTCAAACCAAATCACCCTATACGACTATCCTATCTCCTCGTCTAGTTGTTCTTCAATCCCACTTTCTGTGTAGTGGGAGGGTAAGGATTATCATCTGCTTCTCACCAACCTGCCCAGCTGATGAGACCGGTCTGTAGGCGCTTTATACTCAGTCGCAGGAGGTGATCTGCAACAAAAAGTCTCACGAATTCGAATTCTTTGTCAGGGTCTTCAATTCCAGAATGGAAAAAGCAAACGAAAATGAGCACAAGATAGGGAAATTTGGGATACAAGATCGATATGGGTGTGGAAACTGTAAAGCAGATATTTCTGTCTGTAGCACCTCGCTTCCATAGAAACTCGTTTTTTGAAAACCCAGAAAATCGCCTCTGGACAGAGAAATTCTCTAACGGCACGACTGGTGAAGAGACTGACAACATCCTCAGAAAAAGAAAATCTTGCCTTCTTGACAACTCCGCGGTGCTACTACTATGTACTGATTATGATCATCGCATTCTTCGTGCGTGAGCTTGATTCAGCTGAAGGTTGAAAATGCATTCTTATCTTCGCTCAAGAGGATGATAATAGGTGGTGTTTTACGAAAATATTCTCATTAAAATCGAACTTAACTCAGTTAACCAAATAAGTTCATACCACATCTCCATCACCATTGAGCTATTCCAAAAGAGAAGGAAGCTGGTCATCATCATACTGCAACAGAGCTAGCACAAGTGATAATGAATAACGGCTGTAGAAGATTTACGCAGAACATACAGCAGTAAATGCAAAAAAATTTAGCAGAAAAAGACTCAAAAACAAACTATTTTAAAGTCCCATCGAGAACTGTGTGACCACACTGTGCTGCTACCGATCCGATGAATGAAGGCAGGTCTACTAACACACTGCGCCATAATATGGAAGTGGTGATGAAAAAATTCTTTATCAATGTTTCTCATTCCACAATTCTCATCTTGCACACCAAAACAACAACTGGAGAAAAAAGACTCTTCTCCTCCGTGAAAGCCAATTTGTGATAAAAACCATAAATAGGCACTGCTTCAGGAACCGACACTGATGCAGGCGAGTTCTCTCGAACCAAAGCCGTCAACCACACGTACTTCTCACAATCCATATAACAACTTACCTTCAAAAGGAAATAGTCCCAAATCCGCGTAGCGTGTCGCGCATGGTCATGATGCTCATGAAGAGTGACCGAAGGGATCTTCGTAACTTTCGTTCATATACTCCTTGAATGTACTCTACAAGATATTCACGAAGATTATCCCATTGTGCAATAAGACTTTCCATGAGCCACAACCAGTTCAGCAATCAGTATTTCAACAGAAATTCTGTTACTTGCACCATATTCAAACCCTACCCCACACCAAAGAAGTCTTTCAATAACAATATGGCACTTGTCCATATTTTTCTCGAATGAGAAAATGCGTCTAATTGCAACCTTAAAAAATGAAGCCCAACCAGCGCCAGTCGGCCAAAGAGTGGATACCTACCTTCCGAAAAAGTTTTTCAATCATCGTTGTAACTACATCACGAAAATATGACCTTCCCATCAACTGCCCTCTGCCAAAGGAAAAGAAGATCGGCAAGGCGAGATAATATACGCCATATCTGTTGACTCTTCACAGCTTTACAGCACTGGGTAATCAAGTCACTTACTAGAATGACAGGGGCATTTGTATTGATGCCAAGTCCTGTTAAAAGGTCTGTTAAATTTTCATTTTACTGACAACATCGTCAACTTTTAAATGTGTAGCAATTCGAAACTCTGCCCTTACGTTTTCCACCCAACGGTTTACCCAGCGGTTTGTTACACAGCTTATAAAGCAGTATTGTGATCTGACTACTCCAACCACGTCAAGAATTCTGAGCACTATTCACATATCGCTTTCACGATTTTTCTAAAGTGTAACGCATACTCACAGCTGGAATACGTAGCTTGCATCGCCACAACCTGTACTATCTCAAAAATCCAGTTGGATTTCCATAGGTTGCGCAGCGAAGATGAGTCAGTCCAAAGATAAAAGGTAGACGAAAAGAACCGTGAGTGCACTACATGAGGATGCAAGCATCTTCTTAAACGACAGCGTAAACGATTCTCAGGTTCGTTACTCACTTACATCTGCCATCTACATTCACATATAGGAACGGTTTCTGGGTAAAGAGTTGTACCCCGCAGCGTTCACTATGTTCAGGGTGGGCTCCCACCACTGATGAAGTTTTCGCAAAACGAAACATATGGATGATATACTGTGGTCTTGCGCTGCCAATAAAGAAGGGCCATCTAAGTATCCAAACAAGTAACTCAGCTTGTTTAAGAAAAAAAACTGGTGCACATGCGAATCATGGAGGTCCTATTTTATCATTGCATAACAGTTAAAAATTGAGGGCCAACAGTGCAACACGACTTATAAAAATGAAGACGTTAGGGAAGTGAATAAGAAAGGATAAAAATTCGTAAGCGAAGGTGAGAAGTATATAATTTAATAGAACGTAGAGACGATCCTGTGGAAATCCGTATTCGCTACGTTGTCAGTAAACCGCAGGAAAGAGTTGAACCCGTAGCTTTATCTCGTGGCGTTACGTGAGTTCCGTCAAGGCACCTCGTTCTGAGAAAGGCAAATGCATTAACTTTACCAGATTCTGCAGCCGAAGAGAATTATTTAAGGAATACTGAAATTTCCTGGAAACAGGTCGCTTTTTAATGAATCATCCGCTCAATGATGCGTTTCACAAAAGTATGAAGACCTGAAAACTTACTTGAGGGCCAACCAGGAATTTTATCCCACGCCACGCTCGTCGCTCAATTACACTTGACAAGACCAACCTAAAATTAACGACAATTGTTTTTACGGTAACAATGAAAATGCTCCTGCAGAGTACTATTGAATGCAATCTGAAAAAGGAATCGCAAAAACGATCAGAGAAAAAAACTTCTAGCAACCAGCGTTTAGCAAGTCGAGGTGAATTAGTTCCACTTGCTCACCTGTTCATAAATACAGCTTTCTAAATAAAATGCAAAACCTCCGAAAATTTTAGTGGATTTCTAAAAGAGTAAGATGTCAGGTAAGATAATATCTACAGGTATAAGAGAATAAGATAATAACTGATTAACTTTTGATCTATCGGTGTGCCCACTGTTGGTGGTTGATGACGGTTCCTAGAGGTTCTTAAACGTATTGCCTGCCTGGACGAAGCAAGCAAGTCCATTGCACTAAATATTTATTAAAGATTGACAACTCGCCACTTCGTTTGCCAATTGTACGCATTGAATAGCCGAGCCAGTAGAGAATTTGAAACCATTCGACACCTTCTTTGCTGCTTTTTCGTGGTATGACAGAGCATTTTCGCAGTTTTGAGGGACAGCAATCCCTGCGTAATATCGATAGCTCTGAACATGGAGTAGACGTTTAATAGCATTCACGAATGATAAAATTAAATGAATTGCCAACCAAGTAGGAAGACTTAAATCTATAGTGGATTTATTAATATTGCAAAACTAAATTACTGCAGACTGCCTCCTTCTTCCATGAGATTATTAAAGACGAATTAGAGCACAACTAAGAAACAATCGAAACTATGAAAGGAATTGAATAGTTGGAGGAAAAAACGTTCTAACGCTAACCATCGCTAGTTGTGAAAATGAGTTACCACCGATAGCCGAAGAGATGTAATAAACCAGAGCTTTGGCTTGGTTTGATTTAGTCATACCTAATTCGGTAGCATGCACGAACGCTGAGCCTAAACCCCAAAGAAGGCAACATCTTACTAATTCACGTTGAAAAATAAGCATGGCACTACTGACCAAACTGCGGGTCAGCCGTCTGCTGACGGTTCTCAGCCAGTTCTTCAAATATTCTTTTTTCTTTGGTTCGCCAATAGACTATCGCGCACGGTCACCAAATAAATGAGCGCCTGTTGAAAACTGCTGCAAATCGCCCATAAAGAGAAGTGCCGAAATGCAAAAGGAATAGAAGGCAACACGGCCGAAATTGTGTTGTCGGAGCTTACGTGCCCACGAGATGAAACGCGTAGCCAAGATGTCGCACTCACAGTGTTCAAGGAGCTCACACAAGTGAGTAAGACCTGCAAGATTCATAAAACAAGTTAGATACATGAGAAAAACTTCCGATGTCAGAAAAGAAACGCAAAAATTTCGCAGCTGTATCGAGGTTTCGAAACGAATTATGAAAGTGACGTTATTGTTGCTTCTTACACAACTGAGGAAAACAAGTGACTCGATCACTGGGAGTAGTCATTACGGAGACTACATATTCCTCACATTTATCAGTCAGACGGTAGAAGTTAGTCCCTTTCAGTTTGCTTATAACTTACGTCAAATTTCAGCATTTTACGTACATTCCTTTCTTCACTATTTCTGATCATAATGATATATCATCTAACGCTGTCTACATTTTATACCTCTGTAGCAATAATCGTAGCGACCGGTGAGCATATCTCCATACGTAATTTCTGTTCTTAACGCTTTGAATCCTCACTGAAACAACTTCAGATCGTGAATGAGATTACTATTCTCCAAGCCGACTGAACTTCAGTAATGAGGAACCCGTGAATGACATCGACACACTGTTTTCGCTGATCGGTTCGATGGCGAAGGTACGCACAGAAGTTTTCGACCTAATTTATGATAGCTGAACGCCTGTTGAAAACTATTCGTTTCTGCACTGGTCATAAGCGCTCGTAACTTCAGGATTTATCCGCTACACAGCATATCGGTACGACAGTTATTCACGATGCTGGTGGACATATGCCTCTACAAGGTTGAAGATATGGAGAATACCTCTATTAACAAGTGTCACATTACAATGATACACACTCTTCCTGCTGTCGCTTAGGAATAAAATAAGCGAACAAACATGACGACATCGTCTTTGGAGACCATGAAGGCTGATGTGGTTGTTCGCGAACTGCACAGTGAGCATAGAAAAAGGATGTGAGGTGATTCTGTCTCACTAAAGCGATAGTTTAAGGGTTTGGTTTCCAGCGATCGTTTTCATTTGTGTCGCCATTCGACCCACTTACAAAGCCGGAAATGCTCTCTTAGCACGACTCTATGGCATGGCCTGTTTTTCCATTTCCAGAAATTTCAGCCAAATTTGTGACGACTATGGCGTTTGTTACGTTAACTACAAAAGTACAAAAGAAATATAGGTATGCTCGCGTTAATGCCGTTTTCCTTTTTGAACACATTTTTACACTGTTATGTGACTCCTTTCGTCGGTCCTAAAGCTCTCGTGCTACTTTACAGTATCCCAAGTTCACACTGGATAGCTTAGACTATATCAAAAGAGGTAGTGGAGCGAAGGTTTGAAAATCGTACCCGCAGACAGGGAGAACTTCAATTTGACTTTCAAAATGATAAAAACTCTTTTTTATTGGCAATTTTATGCGAAGACGAAATGCGTGTCACTTTTTGTTTCAGATTAATAGGGCCACGAAACTACTACAAACAGTTCTTCATAGCGACAGATGTACACAGGTGAGAATTGGTTAATCGATCTATTATTTTCCTTTCTTTGTAAAGCCAATTTTTGCAGTGGATAGCATACTAATTTACAACTTGCTGGCAGAAAACGCAGTACTTAAGTGTTCTCGAAGAAGTCCGTCTTTCCATCTTATTCGGTGGGGTTCGACAACACATCCCATTCATATGCGTTCACTTCAGACGTGGTTAGTTTCTAAAGAAGTTTGTAATTTAGCGATAGCATTTTATGTATTGTAGGAAACATATTGACCAAATTTCACCTTCAGCAGACCTTACGCTCTTATGGTAAACCCTACCATAATAGACACCGATCTTCGTCCAATTATAGCAATGTATTCAACACCGTTGGTATGTGTATAGTCCCACCTGTTTTTGGAACACTTAATGATGTTTTCCTTTGTCAGACCGATGGTCCACTATATTTATGTATGCTTGACAGATTGCTGATTTCTTCGTGACAGCACGCGATTCCTCACTTTTGAGTTCGGTTATGGAACAATCTGTGGGGGAATTTACTCCTTAGTCGTTGAATCTGTCAGCTCTTATCGAGGATAACGTATTTTCATTTACCAATTAGAAAGTAGTCTTTGATTTTTCTTATTTATCCGCTTTTTTAAATAACATTCACTATTTTTTTCTATTAATTTCATCCAAGTTGGACCTGCCTACTCTTCTTCTTTGTCCACAATTTAACGTATAAAAATGTTTCAGCTTCGCGATATTCCAGCAAACGGAACGTCATTGGTTTCGCGCTGTTTGGAGAATCCTTTCTTGATCAATGGGCACAGATCCGTTCCTCGTATTTACGTGGTGGTCACTTCTAGCTTCCTGTCGTCTATGTTTCTGTGAAAGTCCTACTAGGTATGAAAATTTGCTGTAATGTATCGATGTAGGAATCATGCTTAATTTATTAACTCCACTGAGAGTTTTCCAGTTTATTTGTAGTGCAGCATCGGAAAAGTACAGCAGCGATGTTGATTTCATTCGAAATGCAAATTTCGTTCGATGATTCTCATTATTTGCAAAGGGAGTAGTTTTGCATAAAAGTGAATGTACACCTTGTTCTCCTTATTCTGTCTGTCAGTTTATTTGCCTTATCTAGCGTAAAAGAGTTTTCACAACGCATTCGCGACGTCTCTGAATGGTGTAGATACGATTACTGGATGGGTTGCAAGCTGACATCATTGATAATAATGCTTCTCCGACAATGTAAATGGATGTGAAAAATGATGATTCGGTAAGGACGCACCTGAAAATTCGAGCTTGCTTTTTCCTGCTACATTGTAGACATGCCCCAACTTCTCTTGTTCGAAAGGTTTATGCCTGATAATCAGCAATAAAAGTTTTTATCGATGCGTCGACATAGAGGAAAAGAGATCGATTGCGCGATTCTTCGGAATTTATTTCATCAATAGGAAAATAATGTTCTTGTTGGAAACTATCTCATTTGTGAGGTATATAGTTGTTTGATGTATTACTGCATTATGTTTGTACATATACCTATATATGCGTACAAATGCTTGCTTGGATACTTGGATAGGCCGTCCTCATTTGTTATGCGGACCCCAGGATAATCTCCAATTTTTCGGAGTTTTTCTGGTTTAGCCCATTTTGGTTCACTGGAGTCCCGAGGTCAGCCAGGCCAAAGTCTGCCTCTGGTTGTCACAACCTTGCTGATCAGAGGGAGATTTGCTACCACGCGACTAGTTTGATATCAGGACGGTGATGGATCTTGGTACTAGTTCACTCTTTGCTTGGTTTCTTGAGAAAAACGCCGGACTTCTTTTCAGCATGGGAGATGTTTCCAGGGTGATGAACCCCTCCTCTGTGCAATCGCGGCCCGACACCCAGGAGCACCTCTTAGCCACGACCAGCCACGATGAGGCAGTAAGCTGTTGGGAGGACATATGTATGTATGTATATATATATATGTATATATATATACATACATATATATCAGTAATGCTATCACTGCGCTACCCGCTTTCTGAATAGCCGAGTTGCTGAACAAAAATACAAAAAAAGGTAGGGGGTTATATTTCGAAATCGACTTTCCTTAAGGGGTTATTTTTTGTCGAGTGAGAGGTCCGGGTCGGTGTGAATAGCGGTGGCAGAGGCGCGTACGGGTCTGGTCTGGAATCCGAGTTTTGCAAATGTCTCATCATCATTATAACTGTATTTCTCATACTACCATGCCATGAAAAACAATAAAAAGTAAGTAAAAAGCTAGGCATAGTGATTTCGACTGCAGCCTTAGCTTAACTGGCTTCAGCGCCGATTTGTGCTACCCAGGTCATCTCGTTGGCGGGTGATAGCTGATGACATCATCACGACGGAAAAATCGGTGAGTGAAAGACCAAGCAAGAGATTCGGTGATTCAGTAGGTAATGCAGGACTCCAGGGAAAAGGTGACCGCGCAGCTTTTAATTAAACAGACATACTCGTCTTTACCTTCCAATGGTTGATCGCCATATCGTGGTTGGGATCAGTTCCTGGATGTCGAGCTCGGATATACAGAAGGGGCTCATCCCCAACTGGGCCTTTCATGCTAATTCTGACACTTCTCTCTGGAAACATAACTAAGGCTAAACCAGTACCTCGAAATTTCTTTCTGATCCACAAGAGCGGCGGCTTCCTGGGCTAGTGACGATTTGAGAAAGGCTCCCACTAGGCCTCCATCTGACATCGGGACTACAGCAAACTACAGTGACTATACCAGCAAATGTAAATTATGCTAGAGCACCAGTTATGACAGGCCATCCAAGTGTCCATCCGTGTAAGTAAATAACTCGTTTTTAATGCCATACATTGTTTGAATTGTGAGATCGAAACCAATGATGGACAATATAAATCAAGACGTTGGAATAATATGATAAAAGGGCAGAATGAGCTACATAGAATACAGCTTGAATCACTTTGGTTGACTATCTCCACTTAAATTGCTTGTTCTATGGTGCGATCTACATCTACGTGACCGCATCAATTTAACATGGAGCTCGAAGAAAGCCTTGGGTGATACTATATCAAGAAGATGCTAAAAATTACAATTTGAATTGCAAAGCCGCGAAGCCTACTGGGTAACGGTACTCTAGGAAAAAATCAAATAACATCGTAATGAAAATGTACGAAATTGAAAGTCATTCAATATTCCTTCAACATGCTTTGAGAGGACGAACTAAAATCTAAATATGACATCCGAAAGACGACTGCATAGTACCGCTGCTTAAATTTGACTTCCTTTAGTTCCTGAGTATAGTAATACTCGAAGCCAGAGTTACAGACCGTCATCTCGGGTTGTGGATGCTTCTTAATCAAGAAATCTATAAAGGACTCACTCACAAAACATCAACGACACATTTCAGATAACATAAAAGTTCGTTCTCAGGAGGATTCGACTCCTAGGAAAGCATCTACGTAAAAATGGATGTGTCGATGATTTCTAAAGGTGTCCATAGCTTGTTGAACGATCGCTTTCGTCTCTTCTGCGCATAATCAATACGTCCCGAATAAAACGACTCGTCTGATCGATCAATAACCACTATGCTCTGCAATTCTTGTTGTCGTGATTTAGTAGAGATTTAGTCAGTACTTGCAACAATGATGTGTATTAAGACATCTTTAGGATTTTCGGTATCAGCAACCTTCGCCAGAGTGCTCAAACAAAGCGCCTTGCCGACGCGTTTGGGCAAAAGCGTCTACTACTTCATGTGACCAAGTGCTTCTCTTTCCGCCCATAAGCGCTCCCACATTCCCAGCCAAGTCTAGTGCCAAATATGCTGAATCCGATCGATTCAGTCTATGTTGTATCGTACCTCTAACCACTTCCCTATATATCCTCTCAGTCTAATTTGCATTGTAACGCACCTCTAACCTCTTTCCTATATGCCTCCTAATCTAATTTTACCTTGAACAAAATTGACTACACAACATCTCCAATAACTGGTAATTTGATTGGATCACGTCTCGTCAGATTCGTTCTGATGGTAACGAGACAAGCGAAATTTAGCTGTAGAACCCACACATAGACGGCTTATAGCGACTCTAATTCGGGCAACAAATTCTCGCATATTAGGAGTATTTCGGTAATGTCTGATATAACTGGACAAAGAATGAGTTAGTTCTTCTCTTTAGACTACATAAAGGATTTCCACTCCAGTTGAGATCATTTGGAATGCTTCGTTATCTGTTTCACGCTAAGTAAAGTCATTGGGTGGAAAATGCCCTAAAAATAATGGCATACATTTCGAATTCTTCTGTTGTAGGAGGTCGTCAGCGATACCATTTCTTCCATTACGCGTTTTTTATCTTCTTCAACCGGCCGTATAGCCTTCACGGCTCGATGTGCAGCAGTTGTAGCTTCACGTCGAAGATCCTAAAGGTGATCTCATCAAAGGCAGCACACGAGAGAGTTTGCTTTGATTAACAATAGAAAGATGGTAATGAAATTTTCAACGGCATACGTGAGTGGTCTACTGTTCGAAAAAAAGACCACTTCGAGATGTAGGTTTAGTTCCTGTGCCCAGTTCCTCAGACCGTTTCGGCATACACATTTGGTTTCTGAGCACTGCCGTTTTCCAGCATAAGAGTTGGTTGAGCTTAGATTTGCCTACTCAGTGAAAAATTCTGCCAGAGCTATTCGACGATCTAGGCATGGTTTGAGCTGAGATTCTCGAGAAATTGGTTCACATTCCGAGCTCAGGCTCTGTTATAGACCATTCGACTCGATTGAAAGTGTGTAACAACGACACTTCTTTCGCTTTGTTATTCTTGATCTAGACCTTTCCTAGGTTTTGTGGAGGGCTTGCTAAGCTTTTAGATATCGAAATGAAATGCTTTTTAGAAACACTTCATAGAATTCTTCATAAATATCACCTCGATAGGCTCCGAAATTTTCTCTTCTTTTCCCTCCTTAAAATTGAACGTTGCCATTTGAAACAAACATAAATTACGCCTAATAATCTTTTATTTGCTCGGTCTTGCTTAAATCCATGATGTTATTTTTTTAATTCGATGTATTCAGGACATGGTGGTTGAGTAAACGTAAAAAGCAGACTAATCGATTGTTACCATCTCCACCTATTATAACTGAACTGCCAGTGTACTAATTTAAACACCCGTTGAAAAAAGAAGCTTCAACAGCTGCCCGATGAGTTGGCTACAAAGCAGGAACGTTTACACTTGCGCGAAGGATAGGAAATAAAACGTTTGTCGTCGATAAATCCCTAGGAGATGGGCCCTATGCTGAACTTCATCAGGCGCCGTTAGAAGTGGTTGAATTAAAATCTGAACAGCAATTTTTGTGGCTTAGTGATCCATCAGTTCAGTTCTGGCATCTTTGCAGACTAATCTGCTGCACAAATCTGTCGTTTGGAGGTCTTGGTGAATCCGGGACACGAGACGAACGTGGGTATTGGCCAGTCTATAAAAATAATTCAACAGGCATCTCTGTTTTATTTTATTCTACTGTTAAACGGCCTCCCAACAGTTTGCCGCCTCATCGCGGCTAGTAGATGTTCCTAAGTGTCGGGCTGTGATGTACATTGGTGTGATTTATCCCCACAGTAGAGTCTCCTATGTTGAGAAAGTGCCCATCTCTTCCATCAGAAAGCGCAGCTAAGAGCAAACCAATGCCAGGATCGACCACTGTCCTGGTTCCAAATTTCTCGCATGGTGGCAAATCTTCCTCTGATCCACATCCACAACCGCTGCGACTGCCTGTGATGGTGACCACATGGGGCAGACTGTGGCTAGAGCGACCTCCGTACTCCAGGCAAACATAGTACCTAAACTAGCAAAACTCCAAAAAATGGAGATTATGCCGGGGCTCGCACAAACTGTGAGGATAGACCGTCCAAGTATCCAAGTACTAATTCCTAGAATCGATTTTCTATTAGACTCGGCATTGGATTACAAATCTGTAGTTTTCTTTCTCGGCAATCGCGAGGTTGTTAAACAGCATACGTTTACTTCCGTACAATGACACACATACAACACAATCGTAGCTGACGTTTCGGCAGAACGGCCTTCTTCAGAGCCTCGAAGGGTACGCTAATACGCAACTTACCAGGTCAAACGCCTCAATAACACATACAGAAAGATGAGAATCTAAATGGTAATCACATGGTCAACAGCTTCTCGAAAAACCCACCGTTTTTGCGTGTCTTCCACTGAAGAAGAGCCGCTGATCAGCTTCGTATATGGTAGACGACTGTACCTCGCACCTCAATGATCGATACAAAGGTAAAGCGCAACATCACGCGTATTCTCGAGGCATTCCTCCTGCTGTTCATTGTAGGGCTTTTAGCATTTATCGAAAAAGCCTCAAAAAGCTTGCGCGCTGGTGTTTTGGCAACCTGTGCGAGAGTAATAACTTTTATATCAAAATTGTTCCCGCAGTGCTTTTGTGTCCTATGCGTCTCCAGTGGGGTACTTTCTCTCGCTTTTCGTTTCCCATCTAGGTGTTCTTTTATACGGATACACAAAAGTCTGCTCGTTTCGGCAATATATTCATCTCTGCAAATACTGCAAGAGGTATGGTATATCTTACCTGAACTCATGTGGTCACCGTCCTTGCCAAAAGGGCGAATTACGCAATTTTCTGTTCAACACAGTTGGCCATACAGATGCTTGCGAACTAATTGACGACGAAGAATATCGGGTGGTATTTCCACTATCAGTTGAAGGCACGTAGAAATGGTGAGTTTTTCGAAAAACTGTTGACCGTGTGACTACCATTTAGATTCTCATCTTTCTCTATGTGTTACTGAAGCATTTGAACTAGTAAGTTGCGTATTAGTGTATCCCTCCAGGCTCTGAAGAAGGCGATTCTGCCGAAACGCCAGCTACGATTATGTTGTATGTGTGTTATTTCACGGAAGTAAACATGTGGTATTTAACAATCTCGCGAATTCTGAGAAAGAAAACAACAGATTTGCTCTTAAGGGGTAATCAGCGGCTCGGCTTAATCACCGTACTTCGTTGTACAAGGTGTGAAAGTGAGGTAGAAAAATGAGGAATTATCAAAACAAGTCTTCGACTGATAACACGATAATCACGTGCCAGACTTACTGAGTGCGGTTCAATAGCTGATGAATGTAGAAACTACTCTAGAAGACAGTGCTACCCTTGGACATCTTCACGGCAGTGCTGATGAATCCTCTTATCTCATACCAGATATAGTCTCATGCTACCTGATTGTTGGTCACTTTCTAGAGTGAACACCCTACTGATGATAAGGCGTTTACTCTACAAACTTACTATGTACTTCCGCTACCCACACTACCTGCTTGTGTTGGTGAATAGAATGCTAAATATCAACGAAGCCATCGACCTTATCAATCCGGAACGAAGTGGCATGGAATTGTTGCAAACAATCGGTAG
>UYYA01005051.1:0-43605 GCA_900624975.1 Angiostrongylus costaricensis
AAAAGCTGTTAATTTTTTGATTTTGACTGTTGACAGTGAAAGAGCGTGATGGAAAGAGATCCGGTTGTTGCAAACGAGCTGAAGAGAGTCGCATAAAGAACTGCTTTTGTTTCTTGAGTGGTACTCAATTCCTGAGGTGTTTGTATACAATCTTCCGGAAATTTACCTTTATATGAAATTTAATGGCGACCCCGTGTGTGAGGTGCTCTGCAATAAACGCAGGTTCCGTTATTGGTTCAACTCTACGCAGCATACCAGCAGAGCGTCCCATCTCTTCGTGTTCGGCAAATTGGAGATCACAGTTGTCTTAGTTGTTCAAAAGACTGACTCGACACATTTCGAGCCACTGCTTGTGCGGAAAAAGTCTATCAGTTATGTGTATAGTGTTCCACGTTCAACATTGTCTTCCGTTGTACCACGAAGTTAGCTTTTGACAAAAGTTCTTCTCCTTCGCCGTATACTGATTTCCTAGCATACTTTTGCTCACTTATCTCATTGTGGAATCGCTCTACCGAACTCTGCTTCAATGACACTTTTCAAAAAAGTATGATCCTGTTAGCAAAACCTATGCTTGGTAGAAATTTTTCGCCTATTTATGTGCAACTCTGGCCCTAGCGGTTTCATTAGCAATAGTTTGAATTATTGTGCATTATATCAATGGTGTAAAAATTTCGAAATACAGTGATCATTTTGAACCAATGATGTTTCCGACAGAGAGCACTTTCACAAAGTTGGACGCAACATTGCTTAAGTTTTCCCTATTGCCACCACCAGCGGATAATGTACTACAAATAACGCTGCTTTATTTTCAAGGTTGAGTGAGCACTTTCCCAAAGAGGCTACCGCACTGATTCCACATTGTTCCAGTTAGAGGGCCAACATCTTCAATGTCTCGTTGTACTCGTTACCGTCACCTCTGTTCTTTGATGTAGTAACCTGCTCGGTTTGACAGTTTGCTTGAAACGAGACAGTGTCACCTCAATCTGACCATGGCCACCACGCACACATTTTGGCCAAGCACAGCCCAAATGCACGCGTTTCTAAGAAATTCTGTCTGTATGACTGCGTAGTTTGCCTCTCTAAGGAATCTATTTGTTTCTATTTTTCTTTTTATTTTCTATTCCACTCTAAACGATCCTACATTTCAGATGAGAGGAAATTGTTCTCAAACCCAGTAGGCTTTTTTAAATACCATTTACGCCGTACATCCTCCTGTTTTTCTTTTATTTAGCAGTGATTTTAGAAACGTGTTGTCGTTGTTTCACTGTTAATCAAAATACGAATTTATTTACAGAGTTGCAGTAATTTGCATAAGATCGGCACGGATTACTTTACGCACCGTAGAGGTTCCAATGGTTGAAACGTTCGTGTAATCCAGTTCCTCAGCAGCTTTCTACCAATGAATTCAGGTAAGTTATTTCTATGTTTACAACGTTTTTTAACTTAATACCTAGGTTTAGTAGGTAATTTCAAAAATCTCAAACTACTCCAAGTAAGAAGAATGCCGCACATGAAATCTCCACACAATTTTAATTATGTTTTGTGCGGGAAGGCTGGCTTCACGTTTACACACGTGTTCTGGTGGCATCAGTCGTCGTTCGGTTTAACTCACTGAGATAAGGTAGGTTTTCCTCGTACCTCATTCAAACGCATTCGACATAGAATATGTGCAAAATTTCCGACTGGGGCAATGGTGGAGGGACTTGGTTCTCCTATTACCTTTATGAATAAAGATATCTGCCTAGTTTATGTCTGTGAGAATTTGCGGGCGACTATGATTTAGCTTTCACTCCACCATTTATCACTGTATTTGAGCTCTCAATTATGGTATCAGTCTGTGACTTAGTCTCATGCTCTCAAAAAAGTAACTGGCCAAATATTTTTTTGTACGATAGTCGTTTTCGGAAAAATAAACCCAACATGCTGAACAGCAATTTCCTCCAGAGATGGCAGCTTGCACGCGATGTTCAATGCACGGTTGAAAGTTTGTCTCCATCCTTCATGCGATGCGTTAATGGAAGATGAAAAATGCTTTAAACAGCACGTAACAGTGGGGATGTTTTGTCTTTGCTTCCAAAAATCCAAAAGTCGCCAGAATTCTATTGTTGCGTCCCTAACATTACTACATGATCTCTCATCCACAGAGAGTTAGCCTTGTGGATCAGAGGGAGATTTGCCGCCATGCGACATTGATACCAGGAAGATGGTGGATCTTGGTATTTGTTTCTCCTGGCAAGGCTTGCTGATGGAAACGCCGAACTTCTTATCATTTTGGGAGAATCTGCCAGGAGACCAATCCTCCCACTGTACATCGCAGCGCGGCACCCAGGAACACCTTCTTGCCACGATGAGGCGGTAAACAGCTTGGAGGAATGAGTACTTTTATGGAAAGAAAAAGCGGAGCAGACTTTCTGACTACCGGATTTCAGCTGGCCATCTAAATTAGGACTACGACACTCACTTTTCAGCCTTTCCCTGTTAGTGTACTTGTTCATATGCTATCTTTTTACAGATCTGTGTGAGCATATGTAATATCTTTGAGTTCGATGATCCAACAAAAGTCAGCAAGTGTCTTTGGTATCTGAGGCCCGAAGAAAAATTTAACAGTTTGATTTATATGGAGATGAGCAACATTTCATTTCGCGATTTTTGCTTAGCGACTCTAGGCATTGGGATCATTGCGTGCGTATTTTTGCAACAGCAGTTATGACTTATAGCTTTTTAAGTAAGCATTCTCTCAAAGCACCACAAGTTAATTGCTTCAATATTAAGCAGCTTTCTCGTTATTTTCGGTATTTCAATGTTTAGGTGGTTGGCTAGACGAAGTATTGGACTTGCTTAGCTTGCTGACAAATTCGTTCACCGTCGCTCCTTCACCACCTCGCTAAAATTTATCGCGATGGCGTAAGTGAATTCATTTCTTCTTCTTTTAACTACTCTTCGCCGTGTTGTAATTTCCAGCACTTGAGTGTTAAATTGAGTTCATTATTTTCCAATTTCACTGCAGATTACTCTTTTGTAAATTTTTCCCTATCCTAATCGTTTATTGATTTTCGAAACGTGTTAATATTTTATAAGAAGTGTGTAATGAGTGCTCTCTAGTTTCATTATTAAGTTTCAAATTTCATGTCGACGAGCCATATGAAATAATTTTAGACACTTGCTGGTCTTAGTTTGAAAAATCAATGTGCTGTTTTTAAAAAGCCTTCCAGAAATGGCATTGTGTAGGGAATTGGACTACTTTTCTTATCTATGAAATGTTAAAATTCATGCGAAATTAGCACGATTTGGTGGGATGTGTACGACAATGTATTATTTTAATCCTACAGAATCTTTAGCCTCACAATCCCTAATTTCTAAACTTAGGTAACAGTAATGGGACACGAACAAATGAATGGTGAACGTTGTTGCCATTCTGGGTTTTCATTGGTTGTCTCCTTCGCTCGTATTGTTTTGCATGATATCTAATTCGCTTTGTAAACTACAAAAGGTGTTGGTGGAAATGATTGAGCTCTACTTTGAACAAGGTTTCCATATGCTCATTCAATATTATCTTGATCGTAAGGATCCAAATTAGAAATTTGGCGCATATCTTCATGTCATAGCAACTATGGCTAGCATCTCCTCTCATTGGATTCCAATCTTCCGCGTCGCTCTTTTTTCACTACTATTTTTTGCGTTTTCTTCGAAATTAATAAATTCCTGCTCTCAGTACTGTTTTATACATGAAATTTATAGCTGTGGTATGGAGATTCAGCAACCAGCTTTCTGAAAAGTGCGAACAAAGGACGACGATATTGCTGAGTTGAGGAATCTTGTTTTCGACCTCTTGTTACACCTTTCTTCTTGTATTGCCTAACCTTTCTAGCACTAATTTGGTACCGGTTTATAAATTTTGAAGCACGCGACAAATCCATATTAACTTCATTTATCTCTATTTCTAACTCCCAAGAACTGACAAAGTCGTATCCACCTCTGGAGTCAATGCCATACTCTTGAAGATGACTTTCCTGCTGCACAGCTACTGGAATGAGGCGAAATAGTCACATTTTTTGGAACTGGAGACAAGTCGTTGGGGTAGCGGTTAAAGCTCCAGATGTTTTCCTCTCTGCTGTTTTCTTTGGTCTAGCAGGGCTCGTGTTCCGCATCGGTGAAGTGGTATCCTCCAGTAGGCTCATGACTAAACTTTTGCAATTGGATGCTAAAACTGTAACACGTAAATTCTTTCTGTTATTCTATCAATGTTTGTTTAGCTATCTGTTGTTAATTTTAAAAGCTTTATTATTTTTGGTGAAATAAAG
Organism: Angiostrongylus costaricensis; assembly: GCA_900624975.1. Lineage (NCBI taxonomy): Eukaryota > Metazoa > Nematoda > Chromadorea > Rhabditida > Metastrongylidae > Angiostrongylus > Angiostrongylus costaricensis. The sequence continues at coordinate 4,302 of UYYA01005051.1, forward strand.
CTGTATAATTCTTAGCGCCGAGCTTCTATGCACCTCAGCATTGCTTAGTAAGTTCACGTTTTCTTGATGAGCAAACACGAGATCTTTGTTGGACTGAACTGAAAGAAAATTTTAGCATAATCCATTTTCGAACAAAAAAATAAATGAGTAGTTTATGAACATAGCCAGAGTACTGGGCGATACTTATTTCACAGAACATAGACAAAGATTGGACACAAAAATGAAAATGGAAACCGCGATCTAATGCAGAGTACCACATTGTAGTAATCTCATAATGTTGTACACTCACGAAAATATAATTACACTACAAACAAAAATTTACCATCAGAGATGTCAATAAACAACTGTACTCTATAGAAGGGACCACCGACTGAGATCACTTCATTTAAGTGGTACTCTACCCCACAAGGCTCGATTTGGAGAGATAACGAACAGCCACATATCTAGACCAACGAGCTGTGGACGATCGCCTCGGAACACTCCGTCTATGACAAAAGAAAACACGTCAAAATGTTGGCCGAATAAATCTTTTCATTAACCTCATGTGTGCTCAATGATCGAAGAAGGTGTACTAAGAGTGTTGATAAAGTGCAAAACATTAGTTAAGGTTTATGTCCCTCCCAACGGTTTAGCTCCTCATCCTGGCTGGGAAGTGTTCTTGAGTATCGGACTGTGATGTACAGCGGGAGAATTCGTCTCGCGGCAGACCCTCCCAAGATGGGAAGGTCTCCACCGTTTCCATCAGGAAGACTAGCTAAGAGTAGAGCAATACAGGATCCGCCACTGTCCTTGTATCAAAATAGTCGCATGGTGGCAAATCTTCCTTTCTCTGATCCACAAGGGCTAGCACAGCCTGTGGTGGTAGCAACGTTGTAGAGAATTTGGCCAGGCCAACCTCAGGATTCCAAGGAACCACAGTGGCTTAACCAGCAAATCACCGAAAAATGGTGATTGTGCACGGGCCTCACAACCAGTGTGAACGGGCCGTCCAAGTTCAAATAAGTATCAAGGCTTCTGTCTGCTCGCGGTTCAGTACGTAGGTTACTATAGCGTGAGTAAGCCATCTTCATATAATTATTTGTCGACAGTCAAAGAAATGATGACTGGTTATTGCAAAAAATCGGCAGAATTTCACGAATTTAAATCTACTGGCAAACGGACCAAGCAGGTAAGAACTAAGTACAGCAAATGTGGGAAGTATTCCTGTTTCGGTTGCAGCTGTGATTTTTACGGAAAAAGAGCATTACTGAAGTTATGTGCTCCGGTGTTTTCAAGCGGTACGTCGAAAACCTAAACTGTGAAGATTGGAGAGGATGTTTATTATAAAAAATACATGCCGCAAAGAGTGTAGGTTGCAAAAGTGAATTGAATTACGAACTATAAGACAACCGTTTCTGAGTAAGATATTGACAAAATTTATGAAAAGTTAGGAAAATAGGATGGCTCACTTGTAATATTTTCAAGAATACACTGTACACACTGACGTACGCGCAGCTTTTCCATGCATTGTTCTTTTAAATACCACAACTACATCTGTAGAAGCTTCCTCGATGGTTTACGATCGTGTTGTGGACAGAAGGTGCAACTAGGTGTCAAACATCATTGTAAAGGTGCAGTTAGACACCACCACCACCACAGTAGGAACATCTGCTGCCGTGGGACTTTAATCAAGCGAACAAACCCGTCCTTTTTTTCGAATTATAGCAAGAGTAACATCTATGTCTGATAAGCTATCAAACGTGTTCAAAAATTCTATCCCGGAACGATAAAATAAAAAGTGTGACAGTCAAGTATGACTCATTTTGACACCAAGGCTTAAACGGATCACGAAGAACACGTTCTCAAACTGAAATTGTAGTCCGTTATTATGGATTCCTTTTGTCATACGCTTGAAATCAGAAATTCGTAATACTAACTTTTCAATAACACTCTCGAAGATGAGGACCTCACTCTCATCGTTCTCACAGACGTCTCAGTTGTCTGGGGAGTACAATAGATCAGAAAGAATCGTTGAGTCAAAAGTTGGTAAAGAGACGAATGCCATATTTATTTTTCACTACGTTCCCAGTCATATTGTCAGCTTCTCAAGTGGCTTTTTTTTCTTGATCAATTGCGAACTATACTCATTCATTATGTTGGCTTGGGTGAAACAACGGCAGTTTTCCTATCAGTAAGAGCTGATGGAGTTTCAGAAAAAAAGGCACCTCTCGTGAATATCGCTTCCTTCAGATTCATCGAACAAAGACGAATTTTTCTACACTTCCACTTAAACTCGGTTAGTGTATTACTTGGCTAATGCTTGCGTTTATTTATAAAGACGATGTCGTAAATAAAAATAAAGATTGTGTTAGCTGTTGACCACCAACTTTCACTCCTGTCATGTCCAATTCAAGTTTCTTTTACATGATGTTCTAAACAGTGGCGCTAAATAGTTTTGGCGAGATGGTATCGCCCTATCGAACACCTCCCTTTGCGCTGATGATAACATCGTTGTAGAATGAAGAAATTCAGGTTTCGATGTTGCGGTGTAGTTCATGATGGATCCTTGTTTACAGCCACTTCCGCTTTAACTGACTTTAAAGCCGTTACAAGTCAGTGGAAGTTGACTCGGCAAAGTGGTACCATGTACTCTCGCGATATTTCAGTGAGCTTCGTTATGCCGTGAATATTATCTGTTCTGTTAAAGTTTTTCAAAAACTCCTGTTAATCTCATGGCAATCTTTCGGTAAATAATGCTCCACATCTATTGATGATGAATTGACTTTCAGAGGGCAGACAGCTAGCAGATTGGGCGATGGTTGTTGCCGTCGTATAGGCTACAAGTCCTGCTGATTTTCTACCGATTCCTAGGCTTCCATTCCGACAGGCAGTGTAGAAAAGCTCTTCCGAAAAGTGTGCAACAGTAAGTGTCTCTGGAGCTCGGATCTGATTTTTATGTCATCAAACAAAGGACAGTTTTTTACCGTTGAAAAACCATAGCACAGTTGAGAAAGTTGTACACATTATTGCTATTCTGAGTGCTTCTTGGTCGTAAAATGTGGTGATCTAATGTTCAGTAGGGCAAGATCAATACCAGTGCTTCGAACAATTTCTTTATCCTTTGAATTGTTAACAAATTTACTTTCCAAGTTTTCTTTATCGTCGAATTCGATCATTCGAAAGTTTCTGAGGCGATGTTTATCTTAGCACTGCACATTTGGTGACCAGCCACTCTTATTATCAACGCACTGGATTAGATTACCTTACAAAATTTCAAACTAGTGCTAAACCTATTTTTATTTGTAATTCTAAAGAATTTGAAGATAACATGAAAGGCCAAGTTGGAGGAAAAAGCTTAGCAAGTTCCTTAGGGGCATGCATTTACAATATTGGATATTATTCTTATGATCGCTTTTCCCAACCTCTTTTTAGGGTCGTCAGAAAAGAGGTTGATAGAAACGTCCCAATTTTTCATTGTCTGATATTGACTACGGCATATTTTAAGGTTTCGTTTCATAGCAGAATATTTGCAAAATATCATCCAGTACGTCACCTATCTGGAAGTCTAGTTAATTGTAATCCAATCTCAGAAAGACAGCAGACCATGCGGCAAACTAGTCTCTTCGTGGTTAATCTCACCTCGATTCAGACCTTAATGTTTATGAAGACGACATGGGAATATTCTAATAGAACTAACACCGGAAAAAATGTTCCTCACCAACTAACGAAATATCACTTAAATGATGTTGGGTAAAGCACAGTGCTTCGTAAAAATGGGCTATTCAAATTTTAGGTAACAAATTCGGTTAAATGGAAGACTTTTAACAGTTGTGTTTCAACACTTCATGGTTTCCTACCATTTCCAGCTTACCAGCTATTTCTTCGCCAAATGTCTCTAATTTCCAGACAACTACCTAAGAATAATGTAAACACATACAACATTCTGCAAATTTTAAACACACTGTTTCATGTTTTAGAAAAAATCGAGTAGTAAAAGTAGTGATATGATGTGACTGGATTCAGAAGCCCGTAACACGAGCCCAACATCCCGCGCAGACCGACAGACTGTCCTCATATGTATGATGAAATTCCTTCAGTTGAATAACATTATTGGCAATTAAAATGGAAGAAACTTTTGTGGCCTTAGGCTTATCACAATTTGGTTCTGACATAAATACGAAGCTTTGACCTCTTAGCAAAACTCTCTAGATTCTGATAGTTTTGCCCTGCGACATTCCTCGCCCATCAAATAACTGGAAGTCTTATAGAGAACGAAACGATGACTGCTTAAAAGAAGCACTTGATTTTTCAAATAAAAACTTACTCATTGAATTCTGTCTGCCGAAGTTATGCAAGTGCTTGCTTGAAGCGTTTGCGTGTCAATTTAACCTTCCTGAATTCTGAAGAAGGCGTAAACCATAGAAACTTCAGCTGTTGTTTATTAATAAATGTTGTAACAATAATCTGATGGTGCTCATCAAGAAAAAACAGTGAATTGTTCATCCATTCTTGGGGTTAAATAGAAGTCATCCTTGAGATTATTTTGATTTAATTTAGTAAAGTTAGTCTTCAAAAACTTTACTAATGAAGTGCACATTTTAATCAGAGATGTACTTTTCCGAATCTGAAAAATTGGACACTTCCCTGCTACACATTTGTTGGGATCGATGCATACTGCTCTGACTTTGTCAACATCCCGATTTATTAGAAGTTGTTGAACCTCATTGTTGAAAAACACATACACAACATATTTCGTAAAACTTCAAAATACTTTTTTTTACACAAGAGTTGATCGACGTGAATTTTTATAAAGATTGAAGGGTGAAACTGAACTCGTGGATCTTCTCTAGAAATGATTGGCACTGTTCGGCTGATCCACTAACGGCCAGGAATTTGCAAACTCCATGTGGCGTTGAGAAAAGGGGTGGGGCTTATTCGTTGAAGATTTTCAGTGAAGTACAAACTTTCTCACACAGCTTTCGCTTATAACATGATCACAGTTATTTTTTTATTCTGTATTTTGACCACGTCAGTATCATCGTCAGGTGAGTGTTTTTGCAGCAATGGTACTTCTTTATTACTGATTACCTACTTTATTTGATTTGGTTGAATTTTCTTCAACTTATGGAACGCTAGATATATTTTACTACTTAGCACATCCATTTCAATGGGGATGGTGTTTTAGTATTTTTTTTCTTATCGCTTGCAGTAGTTTCCGCAGTTATGTTGTTTAACGCTGAGCCCACGAAATACTATGGAGAACATTAACATTCTGGAGACTTCTTATGCACGGTACAACTTATTTCACAGATAATCTGTCCTTCCAAAAACATGGACGATTAGTCGGCGTGATTTTTTTCTGACAATGAAGATTTCTTGCTTGGACGTCATTCTACTTGCTTATCTTCACTAGAAAGAAATACTAGAACTTAAAACCTCATTAACGCATTACTCATTAACTTCTTTACTTCCTTACGCTTTCTGTTTTTCAACAACGACCCAGTTATCCGCTTTTTTTTCCAGAATGTGAACTGTCCGAATGGTCAGGTTGGAGCCGATGCTATGGCACATGCTATTATGCATTGTCTGTACGAAATCGTGACGTTATACGTCCATCAATTCCTGAGAATTCACTGGATCGTGTAAAACGTTGTACGAAACTGTACGAAACTAGATTCTGTTCTCTTCGAACATGTGAGGTAACAGCTTTTATTTAATTTCTAAACCGACTTTTATTCGATTCCTACTATGAGCATTGTTTAATAACAAATCACTTATTTTACTGTGTTATTTAAAAGGTGACAATTCGTTTACAGTATACAAAATATATCATCACTGTCAATCGCTACAGCTAATCTGGCGAACGGATCGCCAATTTCATGAAATCGTGAAATGATGTTTTCGCTGGTTGAATACTTGTCACACTTTAAAACACATACACACACACGCATACAGACATTCATACATGCATACATGCATACATACATACGTACGTACATACATACACGCATACATATACAGATACACACACGCAGTATCGGTAAGACATGTTTCTTCTGGTTGGTAGTCGTTGTTGAAAATCTCATGAATGCAAATCAATTGACGAAGAACCGAAAATTTGTTACCACAACGGTTTAAAACCAGATTGGGTCATACAAAAGTTTGACGACTAACCGATGTGAACTAATTAACAACAAAACACTTAAGAGATCCAGCTGAATATCCCTAGCCAGAATATAGCCCTCTTTTTTGCCTCTAAATGCGCAAAACCATGCGGAGTTTAGTTAACTCAGAAAACTAAAAGCTTGTTCCGTTCGTAAATGTGTTAGTATTTGGATCCGCTCTCGATCAATTATATATTCCTTGAAGGTACTTAGCTAAAACATTTTATTGCATTTTAATGTGAATAAATCATTCTCAGATAAACTCATAAAAATAATGAAGAATCTTTGGCATTCACTGAAATAGGAAAATATTACAGTAGGAAGTGGTAAGAGATCTCGTTTAGTGATTTGCTTCGTCTTAAAAAGCATATGTGAAAATGGGACACGAAGAGCTTTGGACATGATGATCTAAATACAAAAAGGCACATAGATAAATAAAATCCGAAGGAAAGATACGGAATTAATAGCATCTCTGATTTCCCATTACATCAAAGGAAATGCTCAGAGTCGAGTATATTTAAGGTGTTCACAGTAGGGAACAATGCTTCACAATTATTAAACGCTTATAATTAATAATTAATAATTAAACGCCGGCCGTCGCTTATAATTAAGTGTAGGCCATGTCAGAAATTTAATTTGTCACACAATTTCTTTTTTGTAAAAAAGAACAGTAACCTTAGCGATAAAGTAAGCACTATTCATCATTAAGAGGTGTCATTTTCACTTTCCTCTATGAAAAAAGACACTCAACGAGTATAGCAATGGTAATTGGATCGCGTTTCGCATCAATTTTAACAGGATTCTCCCGTTGCTAGCGCTGATTTACCAAGCCGATCCGGACGTCATCGGCCACCGTCGAAGATGATTCACAAGAAAAATCCGCTAAGTGAAGATCGTTTGCAGAATAGAGCATTGCAGATGACATCAACGGGGATAAATTTCATTATGCATCATTATGCTCTGTAATACAATGAAACACGATCTTAAAATAGCTCTTAAAATGCTATCTGTAAAGAATCGCGATGAAAATGAGCTAAGTACCAATTTTCTGAGGTTTTCCCCTGCTTTTTCCTAGCGCTCAGTTCATCTCTTCACTGCCCTATGCTCCTATGATTAAACTATGATCTTTGAAACTGGTTATGAATACAAATAGAAGTATTGGAAAGGAGTAACGGTCATACTCGAAAATTGTAAAACTGACCACATAAAGTGTAAAACGATGTTTTTAGGAACAAGGTATGGATGGAATATTACAAAAAGATAAAAAACCAGTTAAGAAGCTCGAGGACATTCGGAGGAGCAAAAAACTTCATGGCAACAACATTCAAACACTGGAAGCTCATCAGAACCAATTAAATGAAAGCATTTCGCAGGCTTTCAGTGAAGAAAATATGGCTGAAGATGAACCTCAACTAAGGTAAAAGGAATTATACAACTCCTCATCACATGAGATAATCTATATTGTTATCCAGATACAACATGATGAACAATGAATCGAAGACGCGTGATTTCGTCGTGACAAGTGATTTGCCAAAGCGTCTAAAACCAGCTCAAGAACGACTACCAATGGATGGAAAAGGAAAGTGGAAAATTTCAGAAGATATTGGGGAACTCGAAGCATCAGAAGCTGCCATTCATGACGCTATCCGTGATCTGGAGTCTTTTTCTCGTTATAATATTCCACTTAGCGACGAAAATTTACGCAAGATACTGTTTCGAAGTAGGCTACTCATGAGGGCATTAATAGAAACGCATCAACTGCATACTACTCCAGGCAAAAGAACTGTAACCACGACGCCATACTTCGTTAAGAAAGCAACAGCGATAGCAACAACGAAGGTTGAAGAAGAACCGATTGTTACTATGTCTGTAAACAAAAAGGATTCTTCTATATCAGAAGAAGTATCAACGTTAACTTCTTATTCTAATTTTACAGCGGAATCACTTCCTTCCAGTGACCTGAATGACACTAGCACCAATGCGTCTAGTACAAATAACACTCAGAATAGCAGAATTACGCTAGGATCAGAATTGTTTGCAAAAACGCAAAGCGATGGCGTTGATGGGAAGAACACTGCAAGCTATGATCACTCCACGAATAGAAGTAACTTGCACAGTGTAGGATTTTCCAGGAATCTACCTGATTCCATAGAAATCACATTTGATTCGGATGAGAACTCCAACTTCAATACAACAATCATTAACAAGGCGTTAGCGGCCACGATATTGGACAACAACGGCGAGCACGACAACACGTTACCGTTAGATAAATTATTTAACCTTGGAAAAATCGCTGATGCAGCAAAGAAAGAGACAACAGTTCCTGCGTTGACAGCAATGACTCCAACATCATCTCCACTGCCGTACTGGCCGAAAAAGATGAGTGCTTGAATCTAATACTCGAAAATTTTTTTCCCATTTTGTTGCACAGTAATCAGTAATGATGAAACAAATTCAAATTCTATACCGCAGAATCGACAGAAAATTTAGGTAGCTCGATGCTTTTTTAATCGGGTTAAGATTCGAGCTTTTATTTTTCACTAACAGTAAGTTATTATTCTAACAATACTGAATAATTTTTACCAAAAAAGTAGCTTCTTCCTTTTTCAGGGCTATGTGCCAAATACCAGAAAGCATGCATCTGAAATCACGTCAAAACTCTACATGACCCAAGAAATAATACAGGTGATTGAAATCTTTTAATGACAATCACTGAGGCATTCCTGTGACCGCTGGCGAAAATCCTCTCATTTTAAGGCACTTTCCGATGGACCAATTCGTCGTTCGTCAATTCTTAGACTAGACTGTGAGTTCGAATTTCAACTTTCTTGTGAAAAGACCAAAACGAGAAAAAACTCGTGATTTCACGGATAAAAAGCACTATAATTGAATTGCGAAGCAGCAAATTAGCTCTGTGAGTAACTGTTGTGGCGATTCATAATGGGTATCATTACTCCCGCGAGATGCTTGACTCACATCAGCCATGTATGCCAGAGAGATACTTGACTCCTCAGTCCGAATCCCGACGCCTACCACTAAATTACTTCACTCATAATGTATTCCGTAGAATTGTACGTTTAGCGTAGTCAGCGTAGTACAGCTGAACCAGTCAACAAAGAAAGTGCTTGCCTTATATAGAAATCAAACTAGGTTAAGCAATCTACCTATACAAAATAAGCTAAATAGTGTACATTTTCGTAAATGTGATCTTCTATTAACCAGTTCAGCATGGATGTAAGATCATTCCTATTCCTATTTAATCAAACGGTTATTTAATTTCAAATTTAATGCACAGCATCTGTGCAGAGCGATCAGATACCCATTCTCGGTTTATCACACTTCTCTAGTCGTTATATATGAAATTTGTTTAATTAACAAAGATTTTGCCTATGACACGGCTTTGCAAGTTCACAAATCGGAACTGACATGTTTCGTCTCGGACCGCATTGATTTCCTCACGGACCGGTTTCTAATGTCCTTTGAAATTGTATGTAAAGTGCAATGAGAAATGGTACCACTCATACGTAGAAAACCCTCACATCAACCCATGAATTAGGATAAACCAAAACCTGTACCCCTCTTGCGTCATGTGGAATGTTGGCCAACTCGTCTGCTAAGATAAATCACTATCTAGTTCATCCTCCCCTTACGAATGTTATCGTTGATGCAAAATACAACTCTGGTGCCTTATGGACTTTCTTAATAAATGCTGTGTAGCAAGTATCCCATCAGAAGCGAATCATAATGGGATTATATTGGTTAAATAGGTTGGTATAAGATGAAATTGGAGCATTACCTAGTTGAATTCCCTTATAGGAAAAATTATATGGAAGTCGAATGTGATTAGCTTGACCAAAGTTCAAATTAGCCCGTTCTCATAAGAAAATCATCCATCCAAAAAATAAGTTGTTCTGCAGAAATTGCCCAAATCAGGCTCAACTTGGAAAAACACTGCTAACTTCTGAGAAAACATTACTCTCTCAGACATTACGTTATTTAGATGGCCCACTTATACATGTAGTTCTGGCCATAACATTTCCTGGTAGCCATCGCCCACACAGATGATGTAATTGAGCACGGCTGAGTTCCGGTTTGAGTATCTGTGGACTTCATCCTTTTCTAGTTATTGATCTTTAGTGCAGTCACACGTTTTTCTACGGAAACCAAAGGTAGTCGAGCATTTGAGTTCCCAAGCTCAAAACTAACTAGCCAACCGCTGTGAATGGAAGAAGTTTTGCCACGCTGAGGCTGCGGCCCTACACCGACTCCTATAATTAGTTACTTAGAATGAAAAAGTACGAAGTTTAGCCTGATAGAGCCCGACAAGCTATACATGAGCAGGCTTCGCCCAACTGCAAACATCCTAGAGCTACCTGTGGGTGGATGCTATGCTGTAATAAAATACACCCTGCAAAATGTGCAAATTGTTACTGCTGCTGCACTTTCATATGGAATGATAGTTCAAAAGCTTCTAGAATCACTAGAATTTAAAGCGACCCATTCCAATCTCAATTAAAAAAAGTGTTTACTAGACCTGGAATGAAATGTGAAGTACGAACGCGAATCATCTGATAGCGGACGTTGTGAACTGACGTTCTCATGATAGTGCGTGTGAATGAAGAAATAAAAAATCGTTACAAACGTGATTTCACTGAAATCCATTGAGAAATCTCAGCACTAGGGCTGCCGATAATATTCTTTTTTAATTAATATTTTTAACTGTAACAGTTTCTTTGTGTAGTACCCACAACGAGAACTCTTTTTTTCGTCTTTCCACTTCTAAAAACCTGATTCAAAATCTTTAAATCTGACCCGAACTCATTCTGTAGATCCTATTTAGACAAGGCGAAATGAGGAACACTTGAGACTCTTAATGGTAGCCGGTAAATTGCTGTACTTTTTCGAGATCAAATGAGATCCGTGTAGAATCGTGAAAGGTGACAAGGTGACAGTCATGTCAACTGTGAATTCTGGCGATTTAATGGTGATTCAGAGGGATTTAAGCAGAATAAAATGACAAAATCGATCTTAACGTGGCTCATCGAATTACCAAGGTTGTGGCCAGGCAATTTCCATGTGCACTTCTCGAAATCGAAACGTTTATTTCGAACGTTTTGTATAGAGACTTTATAATAGTTGTGGATATATGCCTCCCTAACTTTTCAGGCTTGGAAAGTCGACGATGTTGTAAAATAACGCGAACACAGTGTTCCGATGGTACGACACCAAAATATGTGAAGCGTTACTACAGACCTGTAAGTTGAGAAAGGTTAACGACATCTTTAAGCATGGAAATTATTTATTAGTTTTATAAAAGCAAGGATATGAATTTGCGTTAATCCAGACTGTTCACAGTTTCCTTTACAAAAAATTGCACTCAGCATAGATTCAATTCCTTCCTTCATAATAGTTTCATGACCATCCCAACTCTTGATGCTACTACCGTTTCCAAAAATTATCCAACCATTCACCAGCAACTCTTACTAACTTTTGCTTCCTTTCCTTTTTAATTTCACGCCGATTTTATATGGTCCAGTATTGACACATAATAGTATTACATTCACCACGACAAGGCGCCAACATCGGATCGTTTCCGGCTTACGTAAGAAAGGTCTCAATCGGTTTCTAGGCACTGATAAGAACAGAGTATATTCTTTAATCTATTGAAAACCTAAGGTTTAACGTTAAAGATTTCTTCACTGACGGGAGGAAGAAAATTTATTTTAGCTGGTTTCTATGCTAGTAAATAAGAACGACGTTCGTATCCATTGAATTTCATTGAAATATAAGAAACCTATAATACTATCTTAAATTAGAGCGCTTGTGAGGCAGAGGTTATAGAGCATCTTGCACTACCCATGTGGTCGTTGATCCGATTAACTATAAAAACAAACCTTTTTACATTAGAAGGTTCCCATAAGCCATCGTATAGACTTCATATGAATCATTTATACGATGCTACGAGTGAAATCGAATGCATAATGTATCCTCGAAAGATGGATTAACATCGATGGAAAAGATGGATTAGTCTTATCTTATTGACTTGTTGCTCTACAGTATATCATGAATTTTAGCGCGCAGCGGAAACCTGCTTACCTTATTATTATCCAAGGTGCTCCAGTATTGAAGAAATGGATGAGCAACCAATACAATACGAGCAAAATTGTCAAGATATTTGCTTCAAAGGTTCGGAGAAACGTATCTCTCCTCTGTTTCAAATAGCATTTGAGAATTGATGCATTCCAATTTAACCACTCGACATTCGCCTCCTATCACATCCATATACTATATTGTTGCTAGAAACTTCCCCTCTAAAGAGTTCTTATCTGGTATAAACACTTTTTACTTCGAGACTTTCAACATTTAACCAATACGCCACACCTTGTATCATTGTATGGATTTAGATGCAAAGATGAGAAATCGCTCATGCACTTTATTCCGCTGCCTTTCGATTTGGACACTTTGAATCATCTGCAAGCATGATATTACGCTTCCTATAAGTTCGTAACTGAAATAAATGAATTTTATGTGTGCTGTAATGAGGAATTTATAATAGTTCAATCAATAATCACGTTACGAACGCTGCTAAAGTACTTCTTATGTTGGTAAAGATTTTTATAATCAAAATTGTCGCTCGAATTACAACAAAGAGAATCCTTTACGGTAATTCTGTGGCTTCAAATAGCATGGCAAACAAAAAATACCATAAAATTATGAGTAGCATCTCGAAGGCATTATGGAGCCTAATTCACTACCACTATTACTACCACTGATAATACCACTGTTTTTTCTGACTTAAATCAACATGAGAACATCGAACTGTTAACAATTTTAATATTAAGGCTGTAGAAGGAAAATTGCACAGTAGTAGTAATGCCCATAGTCACGAGTACTACGCAGGTTCGATCTCGTTAGGGCTCACTAAGCCTCTCATTTCTCGTTGGTCGGGAAATCGGTGCTGGATTTGTCCAAAAAAAACCGCTCTGCAATTCAAGTGGGAACGCTCTAGCATGGCTATCTTGGTACTCCAGGGAAAATCGACTCAGCCATCATTCTACAGCACTCAAGATGAGAAGAAAGTCCTCAAGCAGCAGCCGAGGCTACATATAAAAAGTTGTAAGTCCTTAGTGAACCACGGATGCGAGGAAACGAAACGAATGTGAGAAGTGCTGGGATTTACTGAGTATATGTGGAAGGCGGGTCCTGTGAAAATTAGAAAAAATGTTAAGACTGTAATTAGCCTGACAAGTAGGGAAGACCAAATTTCCACCACACTGTTGAAGTTTATCAGAAGCGTTATGGACGCCCATGGAGTAATGGTCGTGGACGTCCTGCAACACACATGGGCTTTGGTTAATCTCTCTGCCACATTCAAACCGAGCCCAGTACTCCTTCGAAATCTGCAAATTAGCATTTAATTTCAATGATGCTGAGATGTTTGCAAAACTCCGGACAGCAGGTGTCTGTGGTGGGGAACAAACGCGCTATTGTCCTTTCCGGAGAGCCTAGGGTTTTGCAAATATCTCAGCATCATTGAAGTTATATTACGCAATACATCCTGCCACTAAAAAGAGTAGGCAGCAGATAATGGGTTAAAATTAGCATTTAACTTGTTCAGAAGGACGAGAACACTGAATTAATACATCGGTAGATCTCTGATGTTCCCTGTATAGAGTATTTAGTGCATTTATTCATCTCTATGAATGGCGTAAAATGCGCGATCCACCCGCAAAGGCTTGATAAACAGCGAAGGGCTGTATCCTTCATCTTTTCTAGCGTTTATCAAAAGCTATATGTCAACTAAAAAGGCAACGTGTTTTCCGATTACCTGATACGGAATACATTTTCTGGGGCTGTGTTATTAATTTCATAATGGTTTATTTAGTACTCATTGCCAACAGATGCAGAAAAGCTTTGCGTTTATCCAAGAAAAGCAACGTTGAAGACAAAAATAGTAGTTTCTGTAAAAGAAAAACATTAACTGCATTAGTGTTAATAATTAACCCTTGCTAATTAAAAAGCTAATATTTATGAGTTTCAATGATGTCAATAATAAGATGGTGAATACTGTACACTACACGACAACATCTTACAATTAACCATAGTGTTTAGAATTCGCTGATTTTTTTTTGCTTTGATTGCTGATCTACAAGCTTTGCAAAAGAAAAGTGAAAAAACGCTTTGTAGGCTCCAGAACATCACAAGTTTGCATTTTCAAGATAACATAACTTGTCCCTCATAGGAAAAAATCTTGTGGGTTTCAGTCGTTTCTATTTTGATTAACAAATTTCAAGGCGAGATGAGATATGTTGATTTAAAATTGAAAAGTTGAAACCGTTGCTTTCGCATCGAATTCGTTCCGCCCACTTCACATGGACCTAGCGTCTACATTTGCTCATAAACTGAAACGATAGGTTATAATGATACTTCCGACAACAAACACAAAACAATGAAATGGTTACGAGAGATAAATCTGAAAATAGAATTCTGTTTTCGGTTAACTACTATATTATGAGGGCTACTCTTCTTAGCACACATTTCGATCTATGATGTCGAAATATTCGATGAAGTCTTTCTCTGATCACAACTGTCGTACTGTAGTTGAAACAATTTGGACTGATCTGAACGCTGCTATCTAGGAATCTTCGCATATTCTTCTACGATTATTGTACTCCAAGAATCACACGATATATTAGTCAGTTTTTTGCATTGGGACTAGTGTGGCCCAGTGGTCGGATGCACCCTATTACACACACATGTGACCGATCCCCGCGCCCATGGCCTACCAAGCCTTCCAACCCTCCCCGTTTGGCAAATTGGCACCAGACTTGTCTGGGAAAATAGCAGCAACGGTTCGATACAACGCCAGGTCACAGTGACTGATATGCATTCAATCACCTCCAACGATGATTAATGAAGGCGAATGCACAGCGCATCCCTCAGAGCAAGATCAACATTGAGAGCTCTATCCTTTTTTACAAAATATAGACAGTGTATACGGAGCAATCATTATAGCACAAGTGGTCCTAGAGCAACTCTGTATATCTTGCAAGTGCACGAAGTACAACACAAAGAGCAAACGAAAACATCGTCAAATCTAGTCGATACTTTAGCAACTGTTATCCAAGGTGATACAAAAACAAAAAGTACGTCTAGTGAAACTTAACTAATGGATAAGCTGGATTCTACAAAATATTCCTTATTATGGAACGCGCATAGCGCATTGGTCGTAGGCGCCCTGCAATGAACATGGGACTGATTCTCGTGCCCCTGACCCACCAAGCCCTCCAACCATTGGGGGTCGGCAAATTGGTACCAGACTTGTCCGGAGGAATAGCAGTACTGTTATCATATATCGGCAGGCGACCTCGATTCATTGTAAAACCCAGATATTCATTCAGTCACCTCCAAATGATGCTTAATGAAGTCGAATTCACGATGCATCCCTAAGAAATAGATCAACGCCGAGAGCCTTGCCCTTTATCCTTTTCTTCGTTCTTAAATAGGAGGCATGTAGGGAAATGCTTAGTGGTGCAGGCAACGCGTATGTGATCGTTGGTAACACTGACTTGGTACGCCTGCAAGCCACTGCAACTCACTATACAGGTTAAACATGCATTCAATCCCCTCTACGACATTACGAATGTAATCGAATGCATGGCATGTTCATGAAGGGATAAATGAAAGCCGAAAGGTTTATTCTGAACACTTTCGCGACAACGCCTGATCTTGTGTGGTCGGCGTACCTGACCACATCGAATTTTCTGCTGTGACGGACATGCTGGTTTTTCGATAACTGGAAAAATTGAAGCACTAAGAACATGGCAGTGTTTTAAAACAGACTGTGCCCTATTGATTTTGGAGAAGGATGACATGTACGCTACTACTTACCACATATTACTAAAGGATAAAGGAGAAAACTGTCGGCGTTAATTAATCCCTGAGGGTTGCGCCATGCATTCGACTTCATTATGTATCGTTGGAGGTGACTGAATGCATAACTACTCGCGGTGGCCTACCGATGTATCGAGCCAGTGCTACTATCCTCCCAGACAAGTCTGGTAACAATTTGCCGACCCCGGAGGGATGGAAGGCTTACTGGCCCATAAACGCGGAGATCGGTTCCACGTGTGTATTGCAGGTCACCTCGAACCACTGCGCCTCATGAGCCCACCACTTATCACTATATCATATAAACAGATAGGTGACAGCATTTCGAAAATTTTGGAACTCTGTTGAGTCTGCTTCGGCATTTTTATATCTGTACACTCCATGCGATAAATACGATTCATTATAGTGATTATAAATGAAATAACAGTCAATTATCGATGAAATTACCGGTCAGTGAACATGCACAGTCTCCATTCTATATCTTAAAAACAACGTTTGTGCTCGCGAAAGTGTTGAACAGAAGCTTGAAGTAAACAAAGACTAGCGTAACACACACAATTAACTGGGGATTTGGCTTGACTTTCATTTCGATCGGTGCCATCCATAAAAAATGGTATGATATCATGGAGACAGAGAGAAAAACGGCTCGTGTGGCGCAATGGTTGGAGGCGCCCTGCAACACACACGTGAAATCGATCTCCGCGCCCATGGCCCACCAAGCCTTGCATCCCTCCGGGGTCGGCAAATTGGTACCAGACTTGTCTGGAAGGATAGCAGCACTGGCTCGATATAACGGTAGGCCACCGCGAGTTATTGTAAAAGCCAGATATGCATTCAATCACTTCCAAACGATGCTTAATGGAGTCGAAATTATGGTGCATCCCTCAGGGATTAATCAACGCCAACAGCTTTCATTATAAAGACGAAGCCGATCGTGAAAAGACATCTAAGTTAAGGTGTGCACACTTGTAATAAAAGAGTATTAGGCTACTGGAGAATTTGTTCTACTATGTTGACATAGGTCGGCCAACGGACTCCCACAATCAGTAGGCAATTCCCACAATCAACATTACCCATTCGGGCTGTTTATGACTGCTCTATAAAGAATTATATATAGTCGCTTCCATTCAAGGACATACATTTATGAACAATTGCCATTATTCCCACAGCAACGATACTTTAATTATAGAGGAAAAGCACCAGTGAAGCCGAATCAAGAGCTGAATACATCATTATCAAATCGGAATCCGCCAACACATATGGTAGTCACGAAAAGCAATGGTTTGCTGACTCAAGCAGTGAGAACGGTTAGTGAGCGAGGAAACAAGTCAATAGAATCGTAGGTTACGTTGGGTTCTTTGAGAAAAGCTGGAGAGTAACGAAGAGACTATGCACAAAACAAAAAGTGTTGCAAGTCATCTTCAGTTTTTTGAAAGTAGCTGCAGTTGGTTGGTGAACTGGCAGTTGGTGAAACGTACGGCGATACGAACCCCATGTCCAAAGATATGGATTCCATTCGTGTTTTAAAGAAGAGAGACCTCGGCGAGTAACTCGACATATTGAAAGTCAACTTGGAGCTCGTCTGAGGAAGCTTTGAACAATGTTGTAACTCTAAGATCAATAAAATGTCTAAGCGAAGCGAAGCATTGCCGAAAAAAGCGAACTGCCCTCTATGATCTGAAGAAGAGAAAAATATGTGCCCCTAATAGATCCTTTAAACAGATAGTAAGCCGAAAACAGAGAATTTTACGAGAACGATCTTACATGTTGTGATGACTCCTTCAGTGACAGGATGCGATCACCTTGTCGACGGCTGTCAATTTCTTCCTGGTTCAATTCCTGTGTGTGTAGTTTATTTATCTGACCGTATTCATAGATAACAATCATAGAAGAGAACAAACAATTGAAGGTGTACTCAAACTATACATAAAATGTGAAAGTGAATCACTAAATTCTCAAAACAACTCCAAGTTTCTATTTTATTATTCCTTCTACTCCATTTCCTCCCACTCGACTTCCTTACACCTACTCAAAATGAGTCAGTCGGTCGCAAGTCAAAACAAGGCACCGCCACTCGCCACGCAATGCTATAGATTGCCATTCTGTGGTAGCAAACCCTCGAAGAAAATTATTCTCAAAGGTAAAAAAATTCTAAAGTTCTGAAATCCTTGATATGGTGGAGAGAAGGCGAAGCATGAGACATGTTTTATCTCTGAGTGTTGGTTAGTGTACGAAATGATGTAGAAGTTCTCACTTAATCTTAAAAAAATGGCCTCAAAGTTTCGAAACGTTACAAAATACTATTTCAGGATGGAGCAGTCGATGCCATCTACAACTTTATCACTCTGATCTTTAAGACTCTTTTATGACGTATACAGTAGAGCTTTTTTTTTAAGTTTTTGAACTTTGGTGACTCATAACGGTAAACGGAATAAAACCATCAGAAAAAATACAAGAACCAGTTCTGCATTTCACATTTAAAAACAAAACAGTAGCGAGTTCTCTACGAACTAATGGAAAATCGTCGACAACAACTGAGTGGACACTTTATTACATTGATACTATACACAAGAAAAATGCAGTCTCGTAAAAGAAGAAGCGCCACAAATGTAGAATGAATTAGGTTAAATGGTAACAAAAGCAAGAAAACGCACACTATGCAAAACGTTAATCGTTCAAAACTGATGAATACGCATGCAGTTCAGTTCGATGCTTCACCCTGAAGAATCTTCACATCCCAGAGGAAGAGGAAAAATTGGCAAACCATCAGCGCCTAGAAAAAAAAGAAAACGAAGATGATTGAACTACTATGAAAACTGCAACAGAAACAGAATTTCAGAGATCTTGTGAGCACTATGTACTATGTATATGCAAGAAATTAGAATAAATATGGATCTACTAGTTAGAGACAACTGAAGCCACGTGCATTAAGAAACAACATTTTTCACTGGGAGCATTACAAACCTTATGTGACTTTACGTTCACCCCTAGCATTGCAATTCTATCCGTTTATTTCAATCTAAATTAAGTATCTATAACACCTACTGCAGTAGCAATAAGAGTCGAACGAGATGTGTTGTACTCGATTATGAACCATATGACCAGCGCCGAGGCGATTAGAAAGAGAACAGTGCAAATCACTGAGTAGATCCTCTCCTGAAAGACAAGAGGATTGACCACCTATCGTATGAACTACTCAATAACTTGCTATGGAAGCGTCGATTTCTATTCAATAAATTCACAGCGAGAAATGTTGATTACTTACAAGTCCCCATGCTCCAATATTTAGGAAGTTGAGCACGAGCAGAACAATGTTGATGACGACGCATATGAAGTTCAGAGCCGAGCAGAACCCAAGTCGACCTTCACCAAAACACGATCTACCGCCGTACCTGTGCAGAAAAAACTCTGGTAGGCTTGAAAATGTCTAAACAATTTACATATCTTCACCTACACGTTCGCTTCCACGGGAAAGGGAACCCTATGAGAGGAAAATCAGTCAATTCAAATAAAAATTTTATAAAACCTTATTAGATCTATACTTCCAACGGCCTACCGCCTCATCGTGGCTGACAGGTGCTCGTGGGTGTCGGGTGTACAGCGGGAGGACTCGTCCCCCCGGCAGGGTCTCTCAGGCTGAGAAGGAGTCCGGCGTTTCCATCAGGAAGCTTAGCTAAGAGTAAACCCATACTAGGATCCGCTATCGTCCTAGTATCAAAGTTGCATGGTGGCAAATCTCCCTCTGATCCACAAGGGCTGCGACTGTCCGTGGTGGTGAAGACCTGGGGCAGACAATGGCCAGGCTGACCCCGGGATTCCAGGGAACCACAATGGCTTAACCAGCAAATCTCCGATAACTGGTTATTATCCTGGGACCCGGACAACCAGTGAGGACGGGTCGTTCAAATGTACAAGCATTAGATCTAATACATAGTAGAATATGTTGGTGGTAGAAATTGCTTTTAAGTTATTTAGGTCTAATCTGAACCGTTTCGTCTCAAATGGTCATCTATACCCAACATCCTTTTCAATTTCTTTGTTATTGTCGATAATTTCACTGCTAGGGCACCTCTTCTAATTTCCATTACAGTTCTATTGATTGTGCTTATACTATCCTTTCAAAATTTTCCTTAACGACTGACTATGAATCTATGTAGTCTATTATATGCAGCTTCCAATCAGCACAACAATAGTACGTTTAAATCTCAGCACATACGAGTCATTGCAAGAGCTCGATTTCTCTTCAAAATGTTTTAAATTCATGAATACGGACTACAAACGTAGAAAATACCACTGATCGACAAATTTAAACCTTCGTGCTAGTGTTTCAGTGTAAACCAACACTTCACATTAACCATCTAACAGCTGTGGATAACGCACAATTACAGCATACACCTACCTTTCTCTGCTTCGACGTCTCTCATATGTTCATATGTTCAACTGTCTAAAATATCATCACGGTTTAGTGGTGATTATAGTGATGTTTGCTTCTTCCTTTTTTTCCTCCATTACTTCATTTCTTCTCTGCTTCCCATCTCTCTTTCTTTCGCAATTGACTTTAGAGCGTCGAGGACGTGCAGTGCGACATTGAATGACGGAGGGAGAGGGTGGAAGCGAATTGAGTTGTTTACAGTGGTGAGAACGAGATCGAAGTGTAAGAAGCGACGCGAAAATAGTAAAGAGACGTATCACAAGAAAACGTTGTTTAGGCCTCAAAAAGAAACGAGAATAAGTATGCTTTGAAATTATGTCAGAGTGTGCTCAAAGATGAAGATGATTATGATAATGATTAGGATGAAAATGGTCCATTACCGCCGATACACTGTCAATTTTTTTAATTAAACGAGATCGATTCATTTTGAACCTACCACTGAGCGCAGAGCAACGAGCAGATGACGAAGCCACAGACGATTTGCAGAATTTTGATGATACCACGATTGGTGCTAAGGTAGCGCGTGTTTAACGAAATGTCACCCATCCTTCTGAAGTACAACTAATTTCGATAATTCTAGTATAACTGGAAAGTACAACGATATGTAACCGAAGAAAGAAAAACGTAAATAGTGTGGTCAGTAAGGGTTTAAAACAAACAAGTGGTAAGAATTCGAACGAAGAAATAGGTGTGAGATATTAGTGTTTCGAATTAAAAAAAAGCAGTCGCTAGTATTAGTGGTCGCTTGAACTAGAAAGATTTAATGTCAAATATATGTGAGTTCCAAAGGAAAAACTGCAATGTTTTCCATTCTCGTATTTAGTAAGGGCTACTTTATTAAGCCATAGCTACTTGACAAGAACAGTCATGCTTAAGCTGAACGTTAAAGCTTCAAAGTTAGACGAAAATCTAGCATTATGTGTATTCTAGAGATAAAAATCGTCAAGTAAGAATCAAGAATCGTGTTCACAAGCAAATGAAGGCTTGGACCGAGCGCAATGACTGTCTAAACAGGAAACGGGTATGATGATGGGCGTGGCCTCCGCTATAGTTAATTGAGTCACTTTTGCAATGGGTCTAGATCACCATTGTGGTGAGTTTTTGCTTCCATAGTTTCTCTGAGCGTTTAACGTTGCATTAAGTAGAATCAAATACGAACTTTAGAGAGAATATATAAATCTAGAACGAGAGATCAGTGATGTGAACCGACGCAATGGCTGAATGAAATGCAGAAATAAGAGCGCACATAAAATTGTTGATATCGAGGAGCAGCTGATAGCCGGTCAACTCAACCGACCACCAACATCGCGTAGTCTCGTCGGAGAGCACAGAGTAGGGGGTGTGATGATGTATGTACACATCTGGTGTGCACGTGTGCACGGATACGCATGTATATTTGGCGTGTATAGATGTGTTTATATGTGTATGCACGTCTATGAGTTACACGGACAAAACGCCTATGATTCCTGGTGTACGAAGAAAAATTGCATGACTAACCAAACTAACTAAAAGTGGAGTGAACATTCTCTAGAAGTTAATGTTCTGAATAGAATACAGCTCCTATAAGAACGAAATAAGATATCATAGTCAGACTCAAGCCAGAAACACGAAATCCATATGTACTAATTACAGCAATGATTTCCATATCATACAAACTCATGGCGAACTAGTTTTGCTCTTGCGATGATGTAAGACCTTAACCATTCAGCGGAAACATAACTCGCTACAAAGTTTTGTGGAGATGAAAGTCAACTGAAGGTACATGAACCCTGAACCCCTGACAGTGCTTGTGATAAATGTTAAAGGAATAGTTACTGCTCTAGAACGAAATCCATTCAGTGAAAACAAGATCAAATGCAGGCGATATGTTGTTGCTAACCGGCACCCACCTATGTTACTCGGAATTTAAAAAGAAGACGATCATCGAATCGCAGTGGTAGTTCGCGAAACCGGTTTTGGTTTCCTTTCAACGACAATACATCGCATCAATTTCCAGGCAAAGAATGTTTACAAAAACAAAGACTTTTCAAGATATGACAATGTACCCTCACAGATGATTAAGCTAACACGAGATTGTTTTCCTTTCATTTTTTAACCCGAAATTTTGGCTAATGTTCCGGCGCCATCGCCTTCTTCAGAAACTGCGCTGATCGTCGATTGTCCACAACGGGCTGATCTCAAGATGTGAGCCTTCGTCGTCGCATCGAGTCGAATTTTCTGGAGCTTAGCACTGCATATGACAACGCCGTCCAACGTTATTAAGACTTGAGTATGTGAAAGGAACCGGAACGCCTATCTCGGAGCGGAATAACCAACCTTAATAGCAGCCTTGTTGAGAATGTCCTGCGAATGTAATTGTCGTAGTTATGGAATGTGAAACGTAAGCGGATTCTCAATGACGAATGGTTGAAAATGATGCATTCTATGATAAGGATATGCATGACACTTCAGGAAGATTCAGGGCTCGATGCTCATATAGTAGCGGTACAGATGAGGCGCGCAGTCAACTCAGAAACTTCTCAAGAATGCACGCTTTACATCATAGTCAGATAAACCAGCCAAGCTACCGATAGAACGAAAGCGCTTGCACTTTATGCATCAGTATGCTGTGAGTCACTGTTTTAAACACCATCTGCTGCATATTGAGACAATTAGAAAAACCATTATTTATGACTAAATTATAGTCCACAATATGTTCTTGATGCAGGCGAGCTGGCTGTCGCATAACTTCATTCACGAGGCGGCAGAAACATTCTCAAATATCTTCTAAAAATCTCACAAGAAAAAAGTCGTTCAACACTTGCCATGGAACTTCCGGAACAAAAAACGGAGTTTCACTTCGTCTTTTTTCTTGTCGTATCTCCTACAACCACAAAGGAAAGAGTGGATGTGAAAGAATCTCTCAAAACTGAGTTTTCCTCATTAGTATAACAACTAAAACTACCAACGGCAGCTTTCGCAGTTAGCGATTTAATATTAAACTGAAATTCTTCTAGTTTTATTAAAAGTA
Source organism: Angiostrongylus costaricensis (assembly GCA_900624975.1). Lineage (NCBI taxonomy): Eukaryota > Metazoa > Nematoda > Chromadorea > Rhabditida > Metastrongylidae > Angiostrongylus > Angiostrongylus costaricensis. The sequence continues at coordinate 27,778 of UYYA01005051.1, forward strand.
AACCTTCATGAACTTGCCCTTACCTACGATGACATTAAAAACTATAAACATTGACATGACTAAAGCGGAATTCGAAAAGGGATCTTCTTTTGTCATTCTAAATGACTTCACTAAGGAAAAAACACGATATAAGAATACTAAATAATAACCGTTAGTGGTCAAACGCAAAGCATTAATATTTTCACCAAAAAAAATTAAAATACTCGACTTTGTGACGTCACAAACCCTCCGTAATAATTTCCGGTTGTGGTTCTCGTGACTCTTGTCGTTGTTGTCGTGTAAGTGGGCATGGTTGAATGAGTTCGACGAACTGCAATAATGAATGGGTTACGGTAAATGAGGCGAACAAGTTCAGAAACTTCGCGAAGAATCGAAAAAAAAATTAGAACGAAAGGAAGCACTGTTGAAAACGAGATTGATGAAAAGGATAAAGAATAAAACTTTCGGCGTTGATCAATCTCTGAAGGACACGCAATGCATTCGACTTCATCAAGCACCGTCAGAGATGAAAAGATCCGAGCTATGAAATGACTTGCGGTGGCCTACTGATGTACCAAGTCAATACTGCTATCCTCCCAGATAATTCTGGTTTCAATTTGCCGATACCGGAGAGATAGAAGGCTTGGTGAGTCTGGGGTGCGGAATCCAACCAACGACCACTTGTCTATTGCAAAGCACCTCTAACCATTCCACTAGAGGTTCCCTAGACATCAATATAGTGATTGAGAAGTGGTTCACTGTAATGTAGTGGTGATAAAAGAACTATAATCATTTAACGTAATTAATTAAGTAGCTGGAAGAAATTTATTCAAACTTAAAGCAAGAACAGAAAAAGCGAAAGACGTTAGATAAAGGAGAATGAGGGGAAAGACATGGAGTATATGATCCTATCCAATCGCTAAGAAAGGTCAGTTTCTCATTTATCAAGAAGTTTTTCAATCTATGCGCAATGTTACATGAAGAAAAGCAACAAGTAAGAAAGAACGGGATGTTGGGATCAAGGAGGAATACAGCAGTCATCCCTATTTATCTGGTCCGGTACCATGATGACATTGGCCTACTGTTATTGATTGGTCTTTAGTGTTGGACAACATGAGTCATGATGACTAATAGTACTTCACTGCAAATAGTAACTATTCCATCCAATATTCAAAAAAATGTCCCACAAATGTATTCCAGAGATATCCACGAACGAAATACAAGAGCTCCTATGTTACAAAGAGAATTTCGAATTTCTGGAATACAGAATTCATTCGTCCTTTTTTGGATCCCTCTTTATCATTATGGCTTTCTGTCGCCTATCAGCTGGTTATAAGCCTCTTCAGTATCGATTTAAAGTGATCGGATTCTTAAAATCACTTTATCTCCCGAGAAAAATAACAGCAGTTATGAGAAAACCAGCATCTTTGCTCAATTTCTGATATGATTTTCGTTTAACAGTACACTGAAGTAGGAGGATTTTAGTAGAATCAGAGAGTTATCGTTGAATCGTTGAACGTTACACACAGTTTTAACAAAACTACAACAGACGTAGTAATACGAAACTGTACGAATAGCGCAATATCGCCGTCGACGACTACTTTTATTATGACGAGATGACTCAGTGAAGTTCGATAGGGAGGCACATATCAGTCAGTATATGTGACCTTTTCATTCAAAATACCTTTGTTTAACAAACAACCCACCACCATCTTTATCTAACAAGTATTAAGAAAAGAAATAAGCGATTCATATGTGTATGACTAGACGTCAAGATCATGTTAAGACCGCCAAGAAGGAATCCTACCATTGGTAGCTAATTGAACAAGTTTTCTCCTACTTTTGCAGTCAATTTTCTCGAACAGAGATCTAGTCAAAAGATTATGAATACGTTTAACGCTTTGGAAAGTACAGCTAGTCAGCTCGGTTGGAGTTGTTGGAGGTGGTGGTGATCGTGGAGGGAGCAAAACAGAGCGCCGGTGTCGTTGTCGCATAAGAGAGCAGCCGAAGTGTAGGAGAGAGTGACTGAAACAAACCAATCGTCTGAACCGACATGACTCGTCCCTCGTCCCCCATTCCTCGTCCCTCATACAGAACGTGGGCGAACGCATTTGGATGTCGAATGTCGAGTGCCGTTAGAAACAAAGACGAAAACGAAAAAAAAGCAGGAAAAAACATAAGGAACTCGTGATCAACACACAGACAACGATTGTGGGCTATAATTAAGCATATGCGAGCTTGGTGACCACATTTGCAATCAATGCACGGGGTCGTGCGATGGTGAAATCCATGTCAACAACGGTCGCTGCATATGTTGGACATAAGGGGAAGAAACTGCCATACCCTCGTATCGAATTGGGCAACAACGATCGGAAATGAGATCGATTTTGTATAAAGTACTACTCTACGGAAGTTCCGAACATCTGGGAAGCCGGAACAATTTACTGAAACCCTCTCGAACGCATTACACTGGTACGGACAGCCAAGCAGTCATGTTTTAAAATGTTTTTTCGAAGCACCTATTAATAGATCACATATAGAAAGCGACGGAAAGTAGGAAACAAGAACACCAAAAACTACCTGTTATTCCTATAGTTCCTTTAAATCACATCATTAATTTAGATAGTCATTTTGATATGTTGGACTTGAGATGCACACCTAATAACTCAAGTGCAGGCTCAGTAATGAACAATTTCCAAAAAGGTTCCTAACTACTGTACTCTTTAAGTACCTAAACTTTTTACGACCAAATAATTAAAGACGGAGGTCAAAGTACAAACACCGCTACAGCTACTTTCAGGTGAACATTTTCAAAACACTTCGGGATATCGCTATTAGATTTTCAATGGTTTACCACTTCAATGGGAGTGATTGAATTGTCAAACTACGATTTTCAATCGAGTCTACTCCACTCTGAGTCTCTTAAGCGAGGAATGAGTTCGAAATTTTCATCTAGAAATGCTGTTGAGAGTAATCGTATATTGCGACAGAGTACGGCGAGTTATTGGTAGAGGTAATTAAAGTGGTTTTCACTAAGGTGAGACTACTACGTTGCTACGACATACATTTTCTTCGCGAGTTTGATATGACGGTTCTATGAATATACCAGTGCTTTGCTTTCAGCTGACCTATCTGCCGCTCACGTAAAGTTGGTGGGCTTGATTGACCCGCTAATCCTCGTTGTGAAATGCTTAAGTGGGCCTTAAAAATATGTGATCTTTCTTATTGTTGAATATTTCTGAATGGAACTGTGACGCTATTTAATACAACTCGATGGCTTTCAGAGAATACCAAAACTTCTTACCTACAGACTCTCATTGATGTATAGAAACGAAACTAACTTGGTCACATATTTTGACGTTAACTTGGTATTTAACTTGAAACGCTATCATAATCAACAACTGAGCACTTTAATTTATCCATCTGGGACCCACGACGACGAATTAGTAGTTTGATTAAGGCTTCATCACAATGAATTGATGGTGGTTTTATGACTATGTGGTTGTGACCACTCTGTTAACGAGGGACGGGTTAATAAGAAGATTAGCAAAATATAACGAAAAAACGAAGATTTTCAGAGGTAACCGGTTTGATAACACTTTTCGTACAGCTGCGATGAGAAACACGAGGCGTGGCAGCAACAATTTCTGACTGCCGACTTTTTAGAGGTAACTACTGTGCTGTAAAGCTGTCACATGTCTTTCTTTACAAAATTATGCCGATTATAACACAACGCTGTGTGGAACTATTTGGAGATTTTTCTTCATTTTTCTTTTGGTAGTAAGAGAATACGAAATGTAATGCTTATTAATATTATTGAAAATGTTATGCAGTTCGGAATGATTCAGGTTTTCCAACGTTTATCCTCCTTGTACGTGTTCTAGCAAGAATTTGTTCTCCAACGAAGCACTTCTAGATTACAATTAAAGGGTCATTTTATGCCCTTTCCTACTATATGATATAACTGCAATATAAAGTGTATTTGTGGCTATTTTCACATCCTAGGCATTGAGATGTCGAAACAACCATTTCGACAGAAACTGCCACGACCGACTTTCTATTAACCTCGGCATTGATCAAGTGATTTTGTTCGTATTTTTTTGAGCAAACGCGAGGTGTTATTGTTCTTTGTTCACGATTAAGATGACGTTTCGGCGAATTTCGCCTTCTTCAGAGCCTGGAAAGGTCAAGTTCGGTGAGCGGTTCGGTGAGCGTAGTTGAAATACCACCGAGTAATCTTAAGCGCCAGCTAGTTCGTAACCGCCTATATGACCGTCTATGTGCAACTCAAAATTGCATAATTTGCCCCAGTGGTAGAGACGGTGATTGCATGAGCTCGGGTATAGTTTATCTGATCTCCTGTAAGACGTGTGGTGACGAATACATTGGCGAAACGGGTAGACTCCTCTGTGTCCGCACGAAAGAACACCTAGCCGGCAAAAATAGACCAAATACCCCGCTAGGCACGCATAGGACCCAGAGACATAACGGGGACGACTTCGAAGTATGTGTCACGATCCTCGCACGCGAATCGAGAACACAAGCGCGCAAAACTCAAGAGGCATTCTGGATTAATTCCAAGAATCCGAAAATGAACCGCAAGGAGGAATGCCTCATTATCACGCGTGATATAGGGCAGTATATAAAACTGCTTTTCTGATGTGAGGGGCACATTATACTTCCACGTGATTTCTGTGCGGTTGGTCTCTACGTGACATACTTAGTGGAAACCTCGTAGAAAGCGGTGAGTGTGCAAAGCTGTGTTCAAAGTGATTGAAATCTTGGTTTGGGGTTTCTTTGTTTGGTTATGGAGGCGTCTGGCCGAGTGAGTTGCTGTTAACTTGACCTTTCCAGGCTCTGAAGAAGGCGAAATTCGCCGAAACGTCAGCTTAATCGTGAACAAAGAACAATAACACCTCGCGTTTGCTCAAAAAATACGAACAAAATCAATTCGACTGAGCTATTTCTACGAAAACGAACTCGGAATTACGCAACACAAACTTTGAAACATTAATGGTTTTAGGGGTCAAGGAAATGTTAACAAATGATATACAGTACGATGTTCGTTTAAGAAACTTCGCTGTGCCGAATTCGAAGATGAGGAAGGCCGCCGACGTCTTTTTGCTATTGACGACGACGAATTGCGAGCTTTCCTGCAAGTAGATCCTCATCCTCCATATTGGTTAGATCTCTTGCCCAGCAACTACCACTCCATCAGGCACCTCAACAGCTTCCTGTGCAAAAAATGCTTCAGATTTTAAGCAGAGCCCAAAACTGCCCGCAGCGATTTCACCGCCTCAGAAATTGCAGCTTTGTGCAGTCGGAATAATTAAAATTAAGGGTTGAAAATCTGCAGTGATTTGGAGACAACATTAAGTCTGTGTATATATATATGCTTGAATATACCAAAAATTTAAGGAAATGCTTCTATAAATTTGCTGATTAAGAGGAATGAAGAAGACACCATGGTCATTAAAGAGATGAAATGAAATCAAATGAATAGAAAATTACCAATTAAAGAAAGTTCTTTACGATAAATTTCTATGGAACTGCAACTAGGTATTCTCCAATAGCACGTAGTTCAAAATAGAGAAACAGGGCAGAAATATCTTAGTAGGACCCGATCACTAATCATATTACCCTACGACTAGTCGACGTCTGCAGAAATACTGCAGGAACAACTTATACTAAGCAATGTTAGTGTTTCTTATTGTTCTACCGATGTTCCACTACTACTTACTTGGAAACTTCAATGGCCCGCCTTCAATGGTTGTGCGGGCCCCAGCAAAATTTCCACTTTTTCGCAGTTTTGATGGTTTAGCTATTATTCCCTAAAGTCCTGAGATCAGCCTAACCATAGTCTGCCCCAGGTCTTCACCACCACAAACAGTCGCCACCTTTGTGGATCAGAGTCAGATTTACCACCATGCAACTAATTTGGAAGCAGGATGGTGGTGGAACCTGGCATTGATTTACTCTTAACTGGTTCCTAATAGAAACGCCGTCCTCGTTCTCAGCTTGGGAGACCGTTCTGGGGATAAATTCCCACGCTAGATATCGCACCCGACATCCAGCAACACCCCCCAACCACGATGAGGTGGTAAACCGTTAAGAATTGTGTTAAAATATCTTTCTCAAAAGTGTTTACTACTTACTAGTTAGGTGTACGATTCAGTACTAAAGAGCTTAAGACTAGAGAGTGGATAAAGCGTATATTGTTCGGAGAAGAAAAGTCCCTTCAGGATGCGCCTCTCACTCATCCCCATTGACCATTGAAGAGGCCATTGAATGCATATTTGATTTACACAGCGACTGAATACATATTTGGTACACACAGTAACTTGCGGACGCCTGCCTATATACGAAGCCAGTGTTTTTCCTCATTAGGGAAAAGCAATAATTTACCGGTGCGTTGAAGGGCGGTGGCTTTGCCTGGCTAGGGGAAGAGATAAAAACTACAACGACGCGTTCATTGCCTGGTACCTAAACCACTGCGCTACTAGTGTCCTAACAATCCTAATGAGTCCTATAACACGGACAAAGTTAAATTGGACGAACGGCAACAGCCTAGTGAAAACAGAGCTCTGTAAGATTTCACCGATATTCAGTGCCATCTTCAGTTATTGTACAGCCACTGACACTTTACCATAATCCTCTTCCTAATGCTCAACATTTTTCTTCTAAAAATTCTTGGATTTACAAGCTACGACGCACATCTTGAGATTCGTTTTCTATAAGACGCTTCCCTCGGACCCATATCCTAGCGAAGGACGGAGAACATCAATGCAAGGATAAGTCAGTACTCCAGGAAGATCAAATTTCCAACAAGCACTAGACCAACCTCGGCACCACGAACACTGGGGCTCTCGCTTTGATGTCAGGCGGTGAGACAACCTATGAGAGACGAAAAAATCTCGGATTACACAGAATGTCACTGGAACCGAATCTGACAAACAAACAAACGACATGTCGTAGAGATTGTTTCTTATCCTAGACATATAAAAGATCATGAGCAGCTTGTCGAAGGACTTAGAAGCTGCACCGAATTAGTCTCAGTTCTTCACTCAAGAAGATCAAATCGCGTCTCCAATACCACTAAGTAGTTGCTCGGACAGAGAAAAAAAAATGAAGCTTGATTCTCCTTGAAGTTCAAAAGTCACCAAGAGAAGTCTGTCTCCAGAAACACTCGAGCTGATACGCCAACGTGGTATCGCACGGATTGCGGACAACCGCCAACTCACTTCCGAATTTGCANCTCCAGAAACACTCGAGCTGATACGCCAACGTGGTATCGCACGGATTGCGGACAACCGCCAACTCACTTCCGAATTTGCAAAGCAATGCAGACAAGCGATAGAAGAAGAGCTTAAAGGGAAAACAGCAGCAGTTATGGTGGAAGCTGCGAAAACTGAAAAACGCGTTCGCAAAGCCCACCGATGCTTCGCAGACTACAAATCCGGGATTATTGCACTCTGGCCCTCAGACGAAACAGTGGAAACGTCCAAAAGGCAGGGGAGAAAATCATTCACGATTGCTACTCTGATCTTGTCATCAGCCACGCCCTTCTGCCGTCATATGTAATAGTGGAGGATTGCTATGTCGCACCACCGGTTCTCCCCTCCCAAATCCCACATGCTGTTTCATCGGTGAAAAATCGAAGAACGCTTTGTCCGGGTAGGATAAAATCTCAACACCTGAAAAACTTACACCATTCCTCATAAACGCACTCGCTCGGCTCTTCATAGGTTACCTGTATAAATGCAAGGTTCCTACCCAGTGAAAGACAAGTAAGATCGTGCTATTGTTCAAGAAGGGTGACCTACACGATATCGGCAGCTATCGGCCAAATCTGCCTACTGTCTGTCGTCTATAAACTTTTCACTCGAATCATCCTAAACATGACTTCAATGATGCTGAGATATTTACAAAACTCCGGACCGCAGGTGTATGCTGTGGGGAACGGACGCGCTATTGTCCTTACCGGAAAGTAGCGCACTTCACCACCACACCATCGGGGTCCTTCGTTTTGCCTGTCTCTCAGCTAGTCCTACCGATCTTTTGCCATCGGCAATCACCCGTCAACGGGATTGATCTGGGGGGCCCAAATCGGCAACGAACCCAGTTTAACTAGCTGAGAGACAGGCAAAATGAATGACCCGGATGGTGTGGTGGTGAAGTGCACTGCTCTCCGGTAAGGACAATAGCTCGTTCGTTCCCCACCGCATACACCTGCGGTCCGGTTGCAAATATCTCAGCATCATTGAAATTATTTTTCACAATGTATACCCTGCCGTTAAAAAGAGTAGGCAGTAAATAATACGTTAAATTGTGATTATAACTGCGGCCTCAGCTTAACTGCTATAACTGAAAGGCTATCATGTCGGACACCATGCAAACCCTGAAGAGAGAAGAGAAGTACGTCGTCTCCTGTAAACAAGTCTCGCTATTCCGGTTAAAAGAGTGAAATTATTGCTGTTCATGCATATTAGGTCATTCCTAATATCCTTATTTCGAAAACTAGCAATGATTTTACGCATATTAACAGAGGTGTATAACATTTTACGAAAAATGGCGATACACTCTGTCGTGGGTGCCGCTGTAGTCCATTCTGATATTACAAACTGAGTAACCGCAATAATGAGTGCCATTAAATGCAACAACAGAAGTAGACCACATAGAGTATAATTTTTTACCTTTTTTTTATAGGAAACGACTCTCATTTTACCCTGTTATCAACAACACAAATATCTATTTTATTTCATGATAGGCGCAAACAAGATTTTTTAAAAAACTCTTTTTCCTCTAACGTTTCGGTCTCCGGATTTTCATAAGACCAATGTTACAAAACCATTGCAGCCGTTTAAACAGAACGGTTGTTGATGTTACCTGTTAATCATTGATAACTGTTTGCAATATTTATGCTAGCCAAACTAGTACTAGTTCCTGCAAGACCAAATGTCCCCTAAAATGAAACACTAACCGAATGAAGAGTTATTCTAACAAGCTGTAACGTTCTCATAAATGAAGGATGGATTTCTTCATCGGAAAACCTATGCCATAAAATTACATTAAGATTATATTTAACCTCTGCAAAACCGTAGTGCCTTGATGGTGCACCGTGGCCATTTTAACATTGCAAGTAATGAGGTGACGCTGCATATGGGACCCTCGCATCAGCTGATAAGAAGTCCAGAATGAGCACCACTGGGCTTGTCCCATATTTATACGCAAGACTAACTGCCGAAAAGTTGTCGTTTTAGTTTAGATCAGCAGTAGTTTTGAACCTAATCACAATGGCGTTGCACCCTTGAACAGCTATTAAGAATCACTATAGAGGCTGATGTGTACGCAAATACCAAACATTTTCATTCTGTAAGAAAGCAGTCCACGCATAAAGGTGGATTTCACGGCACTGGGCAAAAATGGGATTACTGGCCATAGAAAAGTAGAAAACTTCGAGCGTAGTGAGTCGTCGCTACATCTATCGTTGTCTGATGAAATTAAAGTTCTAGGCTCAAGAACAAGAGCTAAGAAACCATTCCAAAGCTGACAATGTTATAGCAACACCAAATTTCTTCGAGTAAGAGGTAGTACTCTGCCTTCACCGACGAAAAATTTCATCTTTGAAACGTTGTGTTCAAAATTCTCAGTGATGAAGAAGATGTAGAGAGCCTGGAGAAAGGCGCAGAAAATGTGGCAGCACAAGAGTCCTCATTCTGTCTATCGACGAATTTGTAATCGGCAAAAGATTCTAAAAACGTTGGTGATAACCGCAGTTACTAAACCACTATTTCCAGTCGTATTTAACAAATAACACGTGATCGTCTGTATTTAACGCCTCCTCAATCGTGACATAAACATGAAATTAACAATTGTATAAATAGGGCCTGAGCATAGGGCGCAACTTCAAGCGTGTTTATCACAACGGCGTACCAACCACTTCTCAGAAAAACTTAAGGAGACTCCTCTTCAGATTCCTTTCACAGTCAGCGACACTCCCCATTCCCCCATCGGCGTTGCTAAACCTGCCCATTGTTCTGTTCTGTTTGTTCTGTTCTAGCCACTATCTTTCGTTTCTTTATTGCACGCTTATTATATATAGTCAACGAGCTCGTCGACCGCCCAACTAGTGTAGACAATGAATAATAAGGTCCCGCTGCAATATAGTGTTTGTTACGATAAGCCGTAGAAAGTGCCTACTCCAAAATGGCGGAGCGCGTCCCACTAGGCGACTTGCCCCACAACTGCTTGCACAAGAAAACGGTAGTCGTGTTTGTATTCAGTATATTCTACTTAATCGTATATTTCATTCAATACCTTTCCAACGTGATGATCTTACTCCGACCTACTGAAGTGTTTCTGCTGACAAATCCCACATTACGGAATAAACAGTAGTTCCGAAGTGCCCTGCATCAAGACTAATACGTAACTTGTCGATTGAGCTTGAAAACTTCAATAGCAAACCAATCGATAACGGGCTGAACTGGCTCAGCAATGAGTGAGAGTTACATGATCTTTCGACGCGACGCAACACCTCTCCAGAGCAGGAACGGTCAACCAAATACTTTAGGAATACATTGAATGGAACACACTGGTTGTTCTTTGCAATTACATTTTGACCCCGTCAATTTTATCAAAAATACATTTGGCTAGTCTTCTCACACATCTCCGAAATACACGGAAAAGGAGTTTCAACAATGTTAGCCATACTGAAAGCCTTCAACGGTTGCTACGACCGTGGTCTGCTGGAACTCACTGAGAATTTACAAGAGCAGTTCGGGAAGTCGCCGGACAGCCAGCGTCGACGTCAATCTACTGAAACACAAAGAACTGCAGCTTCATGAAGAACAAACCATTTTATCGTCACTTTGTCCAACTTTAAATTAAATGCCATATTTTGCAGACAAATGTGAGTGAAGGCGCTACTGTTACACCTATTATCGATCATTAGCCAATACATGAAGGTTCTGTGATTCTCGGGCGCTACCTGAATCACTCACCGCTACATCCTAACATTTCATATTTTCGAGAGCACAACAGGCATAACAAAACTGTGCATACCCGCAGGTTTAACAAAGCTGGCACCATGTTCGCCACAAACCTACCCACAACTGCAGTTCGAATCCTAAGACAGCATACCTCTTGCAGCACCTTATTAGCGAAGGCTGTTGTCATCGTAAACTCCCGGTGCTCGTGATCCTCTTAAGAGAAATCTTGAACGTTCACCGCTCCTAGTTCACCTCTACTCGACGGAACTTTCCGTCGTAAAGGTGACTAGAAGGCACCTTTTGTTACCAACGGTAGGGTGAAGGAACGACAAAAGCAGTTTTTTTGTGTTAGTATTTGTTACCCTAGGTGTTGGTGTAAGCTGTGTTTTAATTATTGTTTAAGCTTATCAGGTATATTAGCAAATTTACGGCCGTCACACGCACAAACAGTTGTTCCTGTTTAGAGAATCGAGTTTACTCTTGGGTAGTCGGTGGAAGATCGGAATACTAATGTATGTGTTCAGCTCATGCTATCTTCACTTCTTAGTACACTCACCTAAAGTTTGTGCCCTTTCGTTGGTACGAAAAAATTTTACTAGCTAATAGTACCATTTGGTGGAGTTAATTATACAATATCCTGAAGTTATATTTATTGTTGAGGTGCCACATGCTAACGGTTAGTGGATGCCTCCCTCTACTAGGCTCACAGTGATTCTCAACTTCATTTTTCAAAAAACGGTTTTCCAGCTCTTTTTTTCAGGAATCGTAAGCATGAAGAAGTTTGCTCACTTACAGTAGTCTTCTGCTTTTTTCAATGCACGCACAATTTCAGCTCATGGTTTCAGAAAGAAAAACCGGAGTTGTCGTGTAATCGCAAACATGACAGCGAGCCAGTAAAAAAGTGAAAGATACATCTCCGATGGAAAGCAGAAATATGCCGCTTCACAATCACGGCGAAAGTGGATACGTATGACAGTGTTTATTGGCTGCATAATATTTGAAATTTCTTCAAGCCGTTTTCTGCTCAAAAAGAAGTTAAAGAGGTAGACTTTAGCTCGTTGTATTTATTCTGCGGCTTTCTCCTTCAATGTGCACATTTCGCTTCCCTAATCGAGGCTTCGAACAAACAGTGGCGGTAGCTGAGTATGTTGGCACACTGGTCTATTTTGTAGAGAGATATTTGTATTCGGAGAGAAAGCTTTACATGCGTACAAAGCAGGTCCGTGTAAGTATTTACACATATTTGCAATTTCAAGAGAATACAATGTTTTGATGGTGTTTCTATTTTGAGGGTAAATTCTGCATCATCGTTGCTCCTCTGGACCGGTATCAAATTGCCGTCGCATCCCTTATGTTTATGAGTTTATGTTATGTCAGGTATTTTATGTAAACCTGTATCGTTTTGGTAAAAATCCACACGATTTAAGAAATTTACTCAATCGCAATTGGATTAAATTATTTCTCAACTACGTACAAAAGGCGCGAGTGGCGCAGTGGTCGGAGGCGCTCCCAACACACACGTGGAATCGATCCCAATGCACATGGGCCACCAAACCACCGCATCGGTAGGCCACCACGAGTCATTGTAAAGGCCAGATATGCATTCAATCATCTCCAAACAATGCTTAATAAAGTAGAATGCACGGCACATCCCTAAGGTTTATCAACGCCGAGAGCTTCATACCTTTTTCACTCTAGACCTAAGCATTATTACCTGGTACTGCTGATAATGAGAAACGAGATCTTTCATGATCGCCTCTGCATCAGTGAATTCCTGTTCATCCATACCTTCGCCGACATACGAATGAGAATATGCTCGACAACGAGACATTTCTTAAATGAAATTATTAGCCGTAGAAAATTTGAACATTCTCAGTTAAGGGTCAGTTGCGCTGTCATTGACCAGAAAAAAAAGACCATGCGCGTCATTTCCCATGCGCCATCAACCATTGTTCAATACTTATTAGTTAACTGAAATTTTTGTCACTAAAGTTAATATGATTTATTCACTTTTATACGGAGCAAATTTGTTGAAGGAAAGAAAGGAGATTTAGAGGAACAAAAAACAAGGATTACTCTTCTAAATATACACAATGTTTCAGATAATTTTCCCAATCCTTCCAGAGGAGAGGTGAATCTCTTTTCAACGTAATCGATCTTGTAAGAATAAGAATGATGATCCACTTCACCATTCAGTCCTTGGGTACATTTCCATGGCAAACGAAATCACATCGTATCCACCAGTTATTTTTACATTAAGAATGAAGCGCTTTTGTTTTCATCTTTTCTTTCCTCATGCTTCTCTGGCGACAATTGTCGTCAACCTATCACTATTGAGAAATAGCACTCTAATAAAAGCGACGATTTGTATCCAATGGAAATGTATATAAAAACATAGTTAAGCCTTTCTGATGATGGAAAGTCGAAAAAAGAAAGCCTCGTAAATTGAGCAGAAATCCTTTAGAACAATTCCTGAACGACGGTTGAGCTTCCGATGAATGTTGCTGACATTGCCAATCTACGTGGAGGAATGTCACAAACGGTAGGCTTTGAAAACGAAAACTCAATAAAACTTGATACCAAAATACCATAAAACTCAAAGGGCGTTTTTCATTTTCAGATGCATACACAGTTGGAAGCCTTAGAAAAATCTTAAAATGCAACACGGATCCCCTGAAAAAATTGCATATTTCAAGTTTTTTCATTTAACAAACGAATGACTACCTTCTCTCATCACTGCCTTGACATCTCAAGACTATGTGGAATCCAGCCCACCAAGTACGATAAGCTTTTGTCTCGTATATTAGACATTTGCTCGTGCATTTCCTAAACAGGTCAACTGTCAATTTTCTTTTCCTTGACTCATATTGACGAAAATGGCTGAAAAACGTTGACAAACTTCTTCCAGTTGTACTTTTTCGTTTTTTTTTGTCCCGCTCTTTCTTTTATGATGAACAACAGTTCGTTAATACTGTTAACATCTTTCAAAAGTTCAATTTTGTTGTTTACTCAATAAGTTCTAGGAGAATAACGCAGCCTTCGTTAAGGTTTTTTTTAATATGAAGTCACAAGAAAAAGGGAAAGGACAGTGCACAGAAACAACTATTGGTTGAGTATAATTCCAGTGTCATTGGTCAAATCTCTTCCACTTATTTGCTCTTTAGTCAGCTTCTGGTTATTATCTCCACTTATGAATATAGAAAAAAATGACAGCGTATGGAACTGTATGGAACTGCCACTTCTCCCACGACCGACTTTCTATTAACCTCGGCATTGATCAAGAAATCCTTCGTATTTTTGTTGAGCAAACGCGAGGTGTTATTTTTATTGTTTATTCACGAATAAGCAGTCCTCTTTCCTAAACGATTAAGGAAAATGTTAGAAAATTCTAGAAGATTCATCCGAAGATTAAAATAAACTTCATTATTGGGCTCTTGTTGTCTAAAGAACGGCGGAGGATATGGTGCCATTGGTAGGGCCCCCACTTGGTGTTGCTCGCACCCATTTAGCGCTTCATCTCTAGCCTTTTTGTGGAGTCTACCTTGAAGTTCATGTAAACCACATGCGACCCTACGCAAGGTTATCTTAGAAATGGGTTCAGATGGTGAGAAACTCGGCCCCGATTCTAATAACGAGCGCGCACCATCAGGGAGAGTCATGCCTCCTAACCTGCCTTTCGGATGTTTGCGAATGAAACTCTCAAGGTCCTTAATCACTATCGCGTGAAAAGATACAGCTTGAACCTCAATCTAGTGCAAAAACGTGGTATGCGAGAGGTACGAGAGTTGATAAGGTTGAAAACCATAAGACTATCCGTTAGTGATAAGGGTAGAGAGTTTGTCGTAATTCCTCATCAGTTAGATGTAGAGAGAACGAAAAAGCATCTTGAAGATGCTTCACTTCATCGCCCATCACTTGAGGAGTTCAAAAGTAGATACCGAAAATTGAACCACGAATGGGCCAAAATGGCAAGGGCTGCTGGTTTAAACATCAATTATCTCTCAACTAAAAGTTGACTTACCAACATGCCCCGTCTTGTGCTTACTTATAAAAACTCATAAGTTAGTATCCAGCGAAGATCTTGTGTCTACCGATCCATCACTGTTTATGGTTAGACCTATCATTAGCTGCGTAGACGGGCCAACGGATAGGATAACATGGTTTTTAACGCTAATATTTAACCTGCTGTTGAAACACATTCCAGCCCATCTTAAGAATACCTAGATGTTTCTGGATCGTCTACGTACTGCGCAGCCCAGCAGCACGTACGTGATGGAGTCCTTCGACGTTGCCGCCCTTATACAAACGTGTCGAATGACTCCGCAATGCAAGCCATATTCGAACTCCTTACAAAACACGAAGGAGAAATAAACATGTATGGCTTCAAGATAGAGCAGTTGATGGCACTCTTAAAAGAATGCTTGAGCTGCTCAATCTTCAGATGGTCCGGAAAGTACTACGCTCAAATAAGAGGGTTGGCAATGGGACAACGACTGGCTCCAAGCCTTGCCATTGCATTTATGTCTAAGGTGGAAGCACCGGTGACTGATCTCGGGCCGCTACTCTACTGTAGGTATGTAGACGACTGTTTTGTCCTTTGCTCAACACAAGAGGAAATAGACAAATGTTTCGAGTTGTTAAATGCACAGTCAGAGTATATCAAGTTCACCCGAGAAAAGCCGAAAAAAAATGGCTTGCTCTCCGGTAAGGACAACATCGCGTGTTCGTTCTCCATTGCAATACACCTGTGGTGCGGAGTTTTGCAAATAACTCAGGATTTCATATAATCTTAATGTAATTTTATGGCATAGGTTTTCCGATGAAGAAATCCATCCTTCATTTATGAGAACGTTACAGCTTG